>CAUYQU010004117.1:0-47567 GCA_963574635.1 Cheracebus regulus
TAAAATACTTTGCCTCATGATTTTTTGTTTTCTTTTAAGCAGGGTCTCACTGTGTTACTGAGGCTGGAATGCATTGGCGCCGTCTTAACTCACTGCAGCCTCTATCTTCTGGGCTCAGATGATCCTCCTGCCTCAGCCTCCTGAGTAGCTGGGACTATAGGCGAGCACTACCACACCTGGCTAATTTTGGTATTTTCTGTAGAGACTGGGTTTTGCCATGTTGCCCAGGCTGGTCTCGAACTCCTGGGCTCAAGCAGTCTGCCCACCTCAGCCTCCCAAAGTTCTTGGATTGTAGGCATGAGCCACTGCACCTGGCTTACTGCATGATTTTGAATGGTGGGAGATATAGAAATTATTCAATTGAACGTATAAGCCATATTTAATTTAACCAATCCCTTTGTAGGGTAACCAGCCTCACAGGTGAGGCTTGTGAGGCCACCTTTTCTAAATGCTCAGCATTAATACTGTCAGTTGGACCCAAAAGTGTCAGGGAGCTGTACAAGGTGGTTCTTGCTAAAGATACTCAGGATCTCGATGCCCATTGAGATCAGGCATAGATCCAGTCACCTGTTAAAAAAGCAAATAGAAATCATCACCTAGATAGAATTGATCCATTGAAGCTAAAAAATCAAGCCCTTCAAGTGACTTGAGACAGCCAGAAGGAAAATGTGATGTTACAGGGCTTTGTAGCCACCATTCTCACAGCTTAGTGCAAAGGTATAGGAAATATTTTTACAGAAATGTTTCTCTTTTAGAGAGTTTTTTTCAGATAAAGAAGGCTTGTTTAATTCAGGAAGAGTTATTTCATAGGAAATTAAATCTTTGTAAATCCTCTGCCACATTTCCACACTTGCTAGTTCTCTGGCAAATGATGGCTTTTGAGTGGTTCAGGAAGGCTTTCTTGAAAGCAAACAGTTCCATGTTTTAGATGTATTTGTGTTTTTATTTTTTAATTGGATAAGTGAGAGACATGTATTTTCCCTTTGTATTTGTCTCTGAGTGATGTTGCCGGTTCTGAAACTCAGAATGGTGATTAATTACTAGTAATGATTTTTTTAAAAAAAAATTTCACTTGGTGAAAATGTTTTCTTGGGCGTGATAAATGGCTCCAGAGCACTTTGACAACACAACCAGTGATGCTGGACAGGCGCTGGAGAGCGGCTGCGCGCCTGCTGCTTAGAGATCGGTAATTGTCACATCATGGTTTGGTATGCTCAGTGGTGTCTACTCAGGTCGTGTGCTTGGGAACCCTGAAATAATTCTCTTTTCAAGTCTTAGTGCATCATTTTTTCTGACATTGATCAAAGGTTGGAAAACTAGTATTGTATTTGTAGCCAGGGTATTCATAACTGTCTTACATTCTTAATCTTTTGGCTATTTGGTTGAAATATATCTACGCCTCTTATATATTGAAAGCATAATATCCTTTAACCTACAACTGCAGAGTTAAAATGAATTTTATGTGAAATATTTAGTTGTGGACCACATCTTCAGCTTTTTATATGCCACAGTGGTCTTTTTTTTTTCCCTTCCATTGTCTGATAGTGAGGTCATTTTCAGTCCTCTGAGAAATTCTATTCCCAGCCAGATGCGGCTCATATATTAAAAGTAGCACCTGTGGCTAATATCACAGCAGCTTACCATAAATTTACATGGTAACTAGGATTATATCTGTCAAGACTGTTAAAAAACATCTAGATTTAATTTGATTTCCAGTATTGTAGAAGCTATCCAACATTTTGCTTCATAACTATATTTTAAAAGTTAAAAATCACTCCATTGTTAAGTTTTATAGCACTCCTAGTGCCCATTAAGTTGATTTGTTCAATGGAAGTCAGAGTAAAGCAACTTGGCTACATTAAGATCGGAAACCAACCCATTTGTGACAAATTTAGTCCTTTCGTGTGAATCTTCTCAACGTTTCTGCACTGATTGGATTCAGGTGTAGCTTATGTCAGTAGCATTTAACCTCAAAAGAATGAGCAATCTGATTGGGTTGTTGTAAATTATGAAGCATTTTGCTTTTGCTTGTTTAAATGTAACTGTTGACTCCATTGCCCCTGCCTGACTGCGCCACTGCATATGCCTAACCACGAGTGGTATGGGTTTGAAGACATCTCAGAAAATTGGGATACGTGCCCTCATCCCTTTCCCTCCTTTATGTGACCTTCCTAAACACCTTTATTCCCCATTATCCTTTGAGTCATCTTCCACATGTTACGATCTGCACACCTGCAGTTATAAAATTATTTTCAGGTGTCATTATATCATGTTGTTCACCAACTTTCCAGCATTTATGAATACAATAATGATTCACTGTAAATCAAAATAATTTACAAGTTACAGAGCATCTGCTCCTGCAAATAAGAATTGAATGATGAATTTCTTTGGTGTCCTCTCATTTGACGTGGGTCCTTAAAACAAAACTGGTAACATATTTCTCTGTATTTGTAAAATTTAGCTAGCAGTCCAGAATGGAATTAAAACGTAAGTTCAACTTTCTGGAAATTTTGTGTTTTAAAACATGTTAATAAATATAAACCAGTTAAGAAACAAGCAAAGTCTGTTTCCTCATTAGTAGTTGCAATTGGCTTGGCAGTCACCTTGCCTCAGAATGAGACAGTTGTCATGTTAAGTGTTGGTGCTGAGGCAAGGGCAGCGTGCATAGCCCAGAGTGGAAATGTCCGCTTTAAGCTGGAACTCAATGTGGAGGTTCTTTCTGCTCTGTTGATCTTTCTGGAGGGAAGTTGTAAGCTTCTTTGGCCTGGGTCACACTAAGGAAGTGGAATGGCAGCCAAGAATTATTATGCTGAACATGTTGTGGTGATAGAAAAAAGATGATTAGAAATGAGGCTAAAATTATAATTTAGTGTATTACCAAGTATAATTAGTCACTTAACAGAATAAGAAAATACTGTTAATAACTGATTTGGAACCTTGTATTTCTTAGTGAATTTTGACATTGTCTTTGTGTACTAGGATGAGTTGAGTTCTGTGGGTGACTTGGGTGCCCTGGTTGTGACTCTGGCTTGTTGTGCAGGTTCCCCTTGGACTTCCATGGAGAGAAAGAGTGAGAACGAGATGGCTGTGCCCAGCTCCAGCCTCTCACACAGGCTTCTGGATTGCTTTCCCTTTGCTCCTTCATTCCTTAACAGCTCTCCATGGTTGATCTTTCTGTCCTCCTCAACCGGCACTGGATGCTCCTTGATGGACAGAAACTGTGACCAGGGCCAGAGCCCAGGAAGGTACTGGGTACAGAGCAGCAGATTGGTAACTGTGTATATCACATGCTTTCAGGAGCAGACTGTTGGGAAGATTCTGGGATTTCCAAACATGTTTAAGGTTTCCGATCCTATGTGGAAAGTGGAAATGAAACTGATAACTTGTTTTGCTGACCCTGATCCTTTTTCTCTTCAGTCATCCATTGCAGTATGATTTTGTTTCTAAAGGTATCAGTTGATGTTCTGAAGGGGACAGCATTCATGAAGTCGATGGTGATAAGGCTGCCTTGCCATGGAGCTACCTTTAAGATCCCTGAATTTAGCCTAAAAGGGCCCAGGAGCTGCATCTGTCCAATGGCCAAAGACATAACTTGAGAAGGTTGATTTTGAGAATAGAAGACCTGTTTATTTTCAGAGAGAAGCATTATTTATCTCTTCAACTCAGAGATGAGTTAAATCCTAAAATGATCACTGAAGTACACAGTGCCAGCTTTTGTCACTCATTAATGCCCTGTTACCTTAGGTATAGGAAAAATGGCTATAATTTAAAACCAAATGAGCCAATTTTATAGCACTAAATAGGTATAAAGTACTTTTGCGTGCATTGACTTAAAAGACAGTGTTTAGCTTGGTTCTTTCCTAATTAACATTCCATGTTGAAAAATGAAAACTGGTATTAACTTTATTTTTATTTATAATTTTGTTTTAAGCTTTGTAAAATAGTGTTGTATGTTTGTTTTTTCAGATTTGAGATTATACTATATTAGTAAAGCATTTATTCTAATAAAATCCTTATTTAGCAAAATTTGGCTATTATAATACTACATACTACAGTTGGTATTGGATAAACAGATATGTCCATTCTACATGAAAATATTTTTTAAATTCCATCTATCCACAGATACGTTTTTAAAAAATACACACAACTTTTCCTTTGCTAAATTAAAGATGAATTTTATTTGAGAAATCAGTTACTTTGGTGTTCTGAGACCAGGCTATAAATCTAATATTGCAGTGTTTTAGGACTATAATTAAGAATAGGTTCTGCTGGTAAATGTTGGGAAGAGGCAAAGAAGAAAGTTATAATACATTGCCTATTTACCAATTAACTATTACCTGCCAAAAGCACATCAGACTCACACAGCGGACATCCGCTAATCCAGTGGTTAGCTGTTCCGGGCTCTAATGCACACTGTTTTACACGTTAACGGTTTTGAAGTTCCAGGCCAAAGCTGACCTTTCACATGTGCTCCGTTCACAGTAGGAATCTCCACTCACTGCTTCCTGTCAGAATGGATTATGGTGACACAGCCCAGGGCCCACTTTGGCTGCAATTAAGTTTTTGATCAGAATTATTTCGTTCACAAACAATCACATTTGTTAAAATGTTACATCTGCCCTGAGAACCACTGGCAGACTCTCAGTTTATCAGTGTGGTGCGAGTGTAATTCTTCATTTGTTTTTCATAAAATGGCAAACCATCTTATACATGTTATTTAATGTTTTTTCTTTTGTTGGTTTCTGCATTTCATTTCGTTGGGTTTGGAAGGAAACTGTGTCTTGAAATTAGTTTGAAGCTGCTTGAAGACTTTGGGAATTTGAATGGAATTGCTTTTGGTGCAGAATAAAATTATCCAGTTGGGAGCCAAGACTCAAATACTTTTTCCAAAAATTGTTAGTAGTGGTTCTGTTTCTCACACGAGGAAACGTTTTAGCCTTGTGCGTGTGGGGTTTGAAGCTCTGCTTCTTGGTCTGCAGTGCCTGTAGCCTCCATGCCTACAATGTCGCTGCCTTTCGGTAATTATCATAAGGCATGTCTCCAGATCCGCCACTGTGGCCGTCGACTTTGGTGCCAGAAGTGAAACCAGTCCTGCTTCAGTAGACTTGGCTCTTGTGCTTCTTTGCCTTCCTTTTAGAAGTCATTTTCTCACTAAAGAATGGCAGCAGAGAGACACTGAAGGAACCTTTGTTCTGAATGACCATTTTTTGTCTATAAAGTGTTGTGGGTATCGGTGAAACTTTTGAGTTTTATAGCTGATTTTCACTATTTGATGAGGGTGTCCTCTCACCCTTTTGTGACCTTCCTATTCTGGAGAAGAGTCTGTGTGCTTGGGAGCTTTATGTGTTGGGTGGGGTACTTTGGGAGCACAGGATTAGAGTTTGACTTAGAATGGAAATTAACCTTTGACTTAATTGTGTGTGAGAGTGGAGGCTGGGAAGCTGGTGCTGAGGGGATGGAGTTAGGAGGCTGTGAAGTTAGGAATGCTTGAATGCTGTCTGAGAGGTTTAGAAATTTTAATTACTTTTCAAAAGTATATACTTAGAATACTGTTAAAGGAATTTTTACCAGATTTTAAAATATTGCATCAAAACTCAAATGATTTCCCATTTGTTTTGATGTGACCAAACTCATTTATTACTAACTCGTAAAGTTACAAGGGGCAAAAGAAAGGTATTGTACCAAAAAACCTTTTTAGCTGTAATTTTTTAAGCTTTTTAATAAAGCAGGGCCTAGCTGCACATTTAAAATCCAAAGACTTTATTTAAATGGGATAATGTAAGTACTGGCTATATTAATACTACCTTCCTATTGTCAGATTTGTGAGCAGGCATAAATCTGTTTTCTTTAATCTATTATAATAATTGTGTTTTTTATTCTTTTAAAAATCATGTTTGGAATATACCTGACTATATTTAATATTTAAAGGAAATACAGTTAAAGAAAATACTGAATAGTATTACATTTTAAAAGAAAACCGCAATAAGTAACCTTCCAAAAATAGGCGTTCCTAAGTTTCTTTTACCTGTCATCATTCAGTACCATCCTGTCTTCTTAAAAAGTGGCACACAGACAGAAGGTGGCCAGGCAGAATTTGTTTCTCATTACAAGCTCATGTTAATGTAGTCATTTTTCATTTTCAGGTTTTGATGTTTTGTTGATTTTTTTTTGAGATTCTGAAGTTTTTAGAAGTTTGTATTTATAACTTAAGCTCATGTAATGCATATGGGGCATCTGCTGGGCCATAGGAGGAATCTTCACTTTTAGAGGGTGTTTTTAGGGAAATCTGAGGCAGTCAGGAGAAAGAATGGTGCATAGTGCCCCTGTCTGTGCAAAAAACCAGAGGCTCCTAAAATCCTGTGTAGCATCTACCATGTACAGATAACTTCCAGGCTTAAAACTTTAAATGCATCTAAGGAAGGGACAGCCTTCTGCCTGCAGTAAACAGCAGCTTCACATGAAACAGCCAAGAAGGTTCAAAAATGCTCTTTCTGGAAAGACTGAGACAGACATCTGTGCCTTGGGGTCTGCCTCACAGTATATGAAACTGAAAGATAGATTGGACACTTACCTACCTTAAAGTTTTACTGGAGCTTGTAAAAACACTTCTGAGATCCCAGATAGGTCCTTAGGCCAGACAGAACACTCTAGATTCTTTCCCAACTACCATGAAAAACTAGCCCTCTCTTCCTCAACAATATGATTGCTGGCTTAAGGAGACCCCCACTCTGTAATATGATTTTTTTTTTTTTAATCAGTCTCTGTAGAGACTGTCAAAAATTGCCAGTGCCGAGTATATTTCAAGTTGTCATGGCGGGATATTGGGAAAAGTTTTCAATTAGCAATAATAGCATCTTGGATAAACCTCATTGGCTACGATACTGCCACTGCGCAA
This sequence comes from Cheracebus regulus, assembly GCA_963574635.1. NCBI lineage: Eukaryota > Metazoa > Chordata > Mammalia > Primates > Pitheciidae > Cheracebus > Cheracebus regulus. The sequence continues at coordinate 6,896 of CAUYQU010004117.1, forward strand.
AGCTGAAAAAATTTGTTTTAATCACCCGGAACATGGCACGTTTCTCCTTATATTGGCCATCAGGTCACACAGGGGGAAGAACTCCACCTATCATTGGTCCACCTGCTTCTTCCCATTATGGGGAAGCTGAGGCTGCGAGGGAGAAGTAACTCAGAGAGGTAGATGTGGACTCAGCTACACCTTCCCTTCTCTATCTGTGGACTCCGACGCCGCAGGACTGTTTGAGTAATTTTCCATCACATTCTGCATGACTCAGAGAGATTTAAAGTTAAAGCAGAGCACCACTCTTGTAAATAAAATGAATTCAAACTCTAACAATTGTAAGGCGTGATTTTCCAAGCCTCTGGGATTTAGTAACTGCTGCCATCCCTGCCAGCACCAACTCTGTTGGTCTCATGAGGCCTGGTTCTCTGGATTGTACATTTCTTTTAGAACCACCCCAGTTTATTTCTGACCTCGTGCCCATACCCCATAGTCATGGTGCAGCATGTTTTTTGTTTTTTAATAACCCTGGATGTGCAGCTGGTCATATTTCCTAAGGTTTCAGTGAAGAATGTATCTCAGAACACCAGGGTAGGAATGGCTCCCAAGTTTGCACTGGGTGCTTGAGGTAAGATTAGGCAGACCCAGAGTGTAGCGGAGAATTTGACCTCATTATGAAACTCTTTAAATATCATAATTTTGAAAACGTAAGATAGGAGTTATTTCAGAGCAGTACTCTGTTCTCTAGGCACTAGACAGAAATGTATGAAGCTCTTTTGCATCCTGACTTCCCAGCCTCCTCACAACCCCTTGGTGAGTGGCCCTCTTCTGGACAAGTGCAGGGGCTGAGTGTGGAGGTTGAGTATCATGTCCACAAAGACGTGTGATGGGAAGAAGTATTTTGAGCATAAGAACTTGGTTCCTGGCTGGACGTGGTGGCTCATGCCTGTAACCTCAGTACTTTGGGAGGCCAAGGTGAGTAGATCATGAGGTCAGGAGATTGAGATCATCCTGGCCAACATGGTGAAACCCTTTCTTTACTAAACGCAACAATTAGCTGGGCGTGGTGGCGCATGCCTATAATCCCAGCTACTCAGGAGGCTGAGGCAGGAGAATTGCTTGAACTAGGGAGTGAGAGGTTGCAGTGAGCCGAAATCATGCCACTACACTCCAGCCTCAGCAATAGCTGTGTCTCAGAAAAAAAAAAAAAAGAATTTGGTTCCTGAGAAGTCTACTTTGAGGATCTTTCCACAGATACACTGCCTGCACCTTGGAGGGTTTGATGATGAGATTCTTGCCATTTCAGGTTTGGTAGGTAGATTATTTGTTCTGACAGGTTTAATTGTCATTGTTTTGGCACACTAGACTGTGAATACCTGAATTAATTGGTTGCTTTAATAGGTGCTCAGCTAAAGAGGACTTTATCATATTATCTAATGTTTCCACTGAGAGTTGAAGAAAGAAATTTTTAAAAACCTCATTTATTATAAAACCATCAGATCTTGTAAAAGCAAAACAAAACAAAACAAAAAACCCTCATTTATTCCATAAATCCCCAAGTATAGAATTGCTCTTTTAATTTTGCCCTGGAAACTCTGCAATGTATATTAGTAGAGCATTTAAAGAATCTTTATATTCAGAAGGCCTGGCTTTAAAAGATGGATTTGGCATACATGTCTCTCTTCTACAGTAAACCATAAAGTGGTTTCTAAAAGAGACAGTTACTCGCTCTATGTGAGATTGTGAAGCTTCTAAAAATATGTAAAGAAAACCATGGTGCCACATAGAGAATGAGTAGGATGTTTTAATGTTATAAAGTGGTTCAGGATACACAATTAAATGAATATTTTAACAATTTTGGAAAAAATGGCACAGGGAAAAAACTATTTAATAATTTTTTCTTTTTCTGAAACCTGTTATACTTTATCTCTTATAATTAAATTTTAAAAATAAAGATTATAGGAAACTTACTTTTGCTAAAATTTACTTTTTAGTAAAAGAAAAAAGTGGAAAAAGTGTAATCTGACTTCAGGGATTTGACCTAAACATGCACACAAGGAGGCTGTGGAGCTGGACATCCGGGACTGAATTTGCATCCCAGCCTCACTTTTTATGGGATGTGTGACTCTGGGGAAGTGATTGAACCTCTCAGAGCCTCAGTTGTCTCCTCTGTAAAATAGGAATGATAAACCTGTTCCCGGGGTTGAGTGAGTGCCTGGTCCAGAGCAGTTATTTTTCACATGCTTATAATATCTTCCCCTCCTCTTGTTCATCCCTAGAACTGAATGATGAGAATCAGTAGTCAGAATAATGGCGCTGCGATACACTCAGATCCATAGTCAGCAAGAATCAAGTTATGTTCAGAAGGTGCTACTTGATCAGAAAAGAAGCTACTCAGGTGTTGCCATGTAAATGATGAAAATAAAAATTTGTGATTAATACTGAAATAGAAAATAATCAGAGATATCTTGTTCCTTGTGTATACTAGATGATAATATTACTATTAAAAAATTGAACATTACTGCGTATATAAGGGCACTGTGCTGTGTGATTGGTTCATGTCATCTCATCTTACCTAGCTGGGAAACGCAGCGCAGCCAAGTCAGATAGCTTGCTAAAGGTCTGCGTTGAGAGAGAGCCCAGGTTTTGGATTCCTGGTCTGATGCTCTTTCCATCATATTGCACTGTTTCTGATACAGTAAATGTATTTTTAAAATGTCCTATTCCTTTGCAAATCAAATACATAAATAAGTGAACTATAATTTATCAGTTTCCTTACTGATGGACATTTAGAGTCTCTCTGTTGGTTTTTATTACTGTCAGTTCTGTAACAAGCATCCTGTGTCTCCTTGTGCATAAGTGTAAGAGTTTCCATACGGTATAAATCTAGAAATGAAATTGCTGGGATAACTTCTGGTACATAGATAAATAAAAATGAAAAGCCAAGATTGTGAGAAGATCTGGGCTTGATGGCGTTCACATTACAGCCTAGGGACAGGCTCTTTGTCACCATGCATGAGGCCAAGTAACCCATGGCAACCTAAGCACTTGTGACTTCGGAGCAGTGTCCGAAGCTGATTTTGAAGTGGTTTTGAAAACTGGGGATGGTATACATAAGGTGCAAAGATCCTGGAAACATGAATTACCAAGTGGGGCCTCAGTCTAGGTTACGAGAGCTTTAGGACAAAAAAGAATCACTTTTAAGGAAAAGTCACCATTGATAGCACTAACTCAGAATGCCACCAGCAGATTTGTAATCTACTTCCTTAAACTTTTACAAATGCTCATGGTGTCAAGTTCAGACCCAAGTTACTGAATGTCTATTGCCTGGAAAGGATACTTTTATATTTTCCCTATAATTTTTTGAATCGAAAGGTTCCAGTTGTGACAGAAATGTCACTGCTTGCTGTCTCCATTCCTGTACAGAGACCCACAAGAGACTGAAAAATGGTGTTGGTCAAGTTGTCATAGGTTCTGTGCCTTCTGGGACCGGTAGGAATGCAGTGTGGACTGCAGTGGAGCTGGGGCTGGGGAGCAAACGCCTGGTCCGCTAGTCCTGCCTCATCCACTTGTGTTGTAGTAATCTCATTGCTTTCAGTGGAGGGATCCCATTTTACACTGGTCTTTACGGGCAAAGATAATCATATATATTTGCCTGGGTAAGCAAATTGATAAACTTGTAACAAAGTGTATCAGACCATTTCTTTGGCAGGACCTACCAGAACAGTTTGTGAAGCAAAGCCGTTTCCAATGGAGCATGAAAAGCTTTGAAAATTCTCAGCAACAGCAGAAAGCAATATTTGAAACCAACCTTAAAAAATTGTTTTCCTCTTCCCCAACCAAGTTTATAAAAATTTGGTCAGACAGGCGTTTTGTTTTGATTTAAAATATTTTCAGTGAATTGTTATCTGCTGAATGCACATGTGTTCCTGCACTTTTTCTTTCACAATTGAAACTTTAAACCCTTCCCTTAAGTTCCCCTAAAAACCTCCCTATGCCTAGTAAGGTTTTGCATATGTGAGGAGGGTGAAGGGATTTGGACCTTGGAGAAACTGTGCGGTTTGAAATCTGCCTATGCAGTTGTATACCAGAAATGCCGTATTGTGTTCTTTGTCTTTTTCTTCTACCAAGATTCCTCACTCCTAAGAGACATTGGTTAATATAGGCATTTCAGTTTGGTTAATCAGATCATGAGTGCCTGTGAGCATGGCATGAGGCATGATTGAAGCACTTATAAAAATTTGGCTCATAGTAAGCCCTATAATTTGTTTTAAAGAATTACCTCTTCAGTGACATTTAAAAAAACCCCCCAAAACAACAACCAAAAGACTGTAGTTTATAACACCACACCTGGTCCAGATTGTACTGGCTGAATCCATATTTGCTTCGCTGTAAATGATTTTGAGGGTGGAATTCTTGGATTGTTTTCTATCTTATAAACCCTTGACATTGTACTGGTACCTGTGTGCTCACAAACCTCCTGACGTGGGAAAGACTGGCTCAGCCTCCCACTGAAATGTAGGTTGGCTGCATTTATTCTGCATGTTCCTAGAATGAGGAAATGATATGACAATAAACAGAAATGCCCTTGCTGAAGAGAGAAGGGAAGCTGGTGTTTATCTGGTCAGGTGGTTTAGATTAGCTGTGATGCAGCTCTGTATTATGTTACTTTAAATCATTGTGTCCCAACAGGACATAAATTATGAAGATTGTTACAGTATGTTTCATCCTATGTAAGATCAACAAATTGGAATAATTTTTTATAGGAAAATCACAGTGCTTTTGGCAAGGCTATTGAAGCCTTTAATTTGACTTGAGTATGTCTCAAATATTATTGCTTAATATATAAAGTATGATTTGCATAAGGTATGAAATAGTAAACTTTTAAAAACAAAAGGGAGGAATTTCCCTGTAGCAGTTCCATCAAATGGCAGTGCACTCCCGCTCCAGCAGTGTGCTTTTTTTGCCCTGATGGTTTAGAGCCCATTGCATGACTTTCCTCTGATGAGATTGCAAATGAGCTGTGCAGTCTTTGCAAAGATGGAGCTTTGCTGTGTGCTGCCTGGCTGTCAGCCCTACCTGCACAGAGAAGGTGATTGCTCTGTGGTGGAACAGAATGGGAGCCTGCTCTGAAGAGGAGAAAACAAATGGTCTTGTTTATATACACTCAGGAAAACAAGCCATTTTTCTTTCTTTCAGGTATTGTGAATTACATATATAAAAAAAGTCAACCCCTCCAGAAACTTCCTAGATCAACAGGGAAAATTAAGATAATTTATATAGAAATGCTGAAAAAATTGACTTAAGAAGGTATTCTTTTACGTGTTTCACGTGTTTCCTCTCTTCACTGGTGTTCTCTGAGTTTCTGGCATAATTTGTGAATTTTTGACACAGAGACTTAAAATTTTTCATTTGTATTCAAGATGCAGCTAAATTTATTTAGCCACACAGAACAAATTATCTAGGTTTTAAAGAAGTGGTATAAAATTACTTTATGTATGATTCAAGCAAATTGGAACCTCTTCAGTGCCCAAAAGCACACTTTCTGTGCAAAGCACTCTGTGCATTTTTGTGAGACCTACTCACACCCAATAGACATGTTAAGAAGTAGTAGAGTCTCAGATTTACAGACTAGTAGAGGCAAGAGAGATTAAGGATTTGCTGAAGGCCATAGAATGAAACATAGCTAGGATTAGAATTTTTCAGGATGTGATGATACCACCCACCAGACTTTGTCTTTAATACCAAAAATAGGGTTAAGTGTTAAGCTTACTTTACTTTCTATGTGGCTATAAGCTCTGAGATTTTCTTTAATACATAATTAAAATTACTATTAAATAAGCAATATACTTAAATAAGATAGTTTAAAACACAAAAACAAAAAATCCCTACTTTCTGTCTGTAAGGGTAGGAATGTTTCTCTTCTTAAGCCTACTCTTACAGGTTGGCTACTTAGAGAACCTTACAGGTTGGGTAGGCCTAAGGAGAGAAAAATAACAGGTTGAGGATAAATCCTGAATATATTTGTAGTTTCCTTCAGCTTGATATCTGAAGACTCTGACAGGTTCAGGGACTATTCCAGGGTTTGCAACCTGTGTGTACCTTTTGAAACAAACAAGTACAGACAACTTATGCGATGGTCTCTTTGCTGGGCTTTTTACTTGACACAGTTTTCTGAAACATGGCTCTGGCAGGCTTTTTTCTTCCAGGGACACATTGCTGCCATCTATCACTGCAGGTCCTCTTTGGAGTTATCAGGATGTCCAGTCAGGCTCCAGTATTTGGATGATGTACTTTTTTTTGAAGAAAATATTAGCAAATGTTGCAGAAACTGCTTTAAAAACTCTTAGAAGGGGAGTTGATTCCCAGTTTTAAAATAAGCAAAAGAAATGATAAACATGGCTGGGCATGGAGGCTCACGCCTGTAATCCCAGGCTGAGGCGGGTGGATCACGAGGTCAGGAGTTCAAGACCAGACTGGCCAACATGGTGAAACCCCGTCTCTACTAAAAAATACCAAAATTAGCTGGGCATGGTGGCTTGTGCTGTAATCCCAGCTATTTGGGAGGCTGAGGTAGGAGAATTGTTTGAACCGGGACCCAGGAGGCGGAGGTTGCAGTGAGCTGCGATTGCACCACTGCACTCCAGCCTGGGCTACAGAGTGAGACACTATCACAAAAAAAAAAAAAAAAAAGGATAAACATGATTTTCATTAATGTGCAACTGCTTTAGACTATCAGATATTCTGTGATGTGAAATGGGATGATACTCTGTTTTACAAAATGTATACTGCTTACAGGAAATGTATTTACTGGCCAGGCGCAGTGGCTCATGCCTGTAATGCCAGCACTTTGGGAGGCTCAGGTGGGTGGATCACACCGTGAAACCCTGTCTCTACTAAAATATAAAAAATTAGCTGGGCATGGTGGCGGTTTCCTGTAATCCTAGCTACTGGGGAGGCTGAGGCAGGAGAATCACTTGAACCCAGGAGGCAGAAGTTGCAGTGAGCTGAGATTGTGCCACTGCACTCTAACCTGGGTGACAGAGCAAGACTCTGTCTCAAAAAAAAAAAAAGAAAAAGAAAAGATATTTACTGTACCATTAAGCCACACTAGATATTGCTTTGTTTCCTTAAAATATTTTTTGAGTCCCTGCAGCTGCCGCACAGATGATGGGGGAGTGGGCATTCTTTCTGCCCAGAGCACTTGTTCTCTTCCTCCACTCTTTTGGTTATTGTTGTAGGATCTTGACTTTTAGCTTAATACATCCCAGTTTCCACAGAAGCCCTTTTGCCTTTTCTCTCTCTCTCTTTAAGAGTAGATCCATAGTGGTTCTTTTTATTACAGTAATAGGGCAAGACAGTTTCATGTCATATGTAATCTGGAATTATGTAGTGTTAGTAGTAGTTATATCTCTTTATAGGAGCCAGTTGTTTATAAAGAAGAAAAGTTAGGGAGTAGACTATCATTTTGTATATTATTCAGTTTTGTTTTGTTCTGTTTTTTTTGAGATGGCTTTTCGCTCGTTACCCAGGCTAGAGTGCAATGGTGCGATCTTGGCTCATCGCAACCTCTGCCTCCTGGATTCAAGCGATTCTCCTGCCTCAACCTCCTGAGTAGCTGGGATTACAGGTATGTGCCACCGTGCCTGGCTAATTCTGTATTTTTAGTAGAGACGGGGTTTCTCCATGTTGGTCAGACTGGTCTCAAACTCCTGACCTCAAGTGACCTACCCACCTCAGCCTCCCAAAGTGCTGAGATTACAGGCATGAGCCACCATCACCATGCCTGGCCTCAATTTTTAAAAATGTATTTGGCTAGGTACTTTATGTCTCTTAGTGGTTTGGAAGCACAAAGTTGAAGCCTATGGTCATTTTTTTATATGAAGTTGAATTTTTATAATGATGACATTACTAAGGAGCTTAAATTCAATTTTTAAAAGGATTGCTGAAACAAAACTAATTAAACTTTGGTAGTCTTTGCAATACCTCTCACCTCCTAAGGCTGTGAAAGCCAACAAATAAGGATTATCAGTAGATGAGGGAAGAAAACCTCCAACAGGACTTTTCTGAGGCAGCTGATTGGCAATAATGAACAGCCCCAGTGAATTGCAGAGCATCACAAGTTATTTTGACACTAGGGAACTCTGGTAAGGGGCTTCTCTTGAGGTGGATTTAAAACCAGTGCTTTGGTTTGCTTTAGGAGAAAAGAATGGATAAAAAGCTGGTGAAGTGTGCTGATTCTGAGAGAGCAAAACTGAAAGATTGTGAGAAATTTAAGAAAGAGCTAATCAGACCGGGCAATTGGTCTGCCCAATGGCAGCTGATGAAGATATGGGAAAATGAATTTAAACTTAGGTGCAGAGGAATTTGGAAACGAGGAGTGTCTTTTCAGGGAAAAGATACTCTTAGCTAGTGATCACCTTGGCCAGAATGTGTTTTTGGCACACAACAGCTGTATGAACTCTATCTAGTTAGAGAACTTTCACTAAAAGTGGCACAGAAATGAAGGGCCCTTTGATAAACTCGTGTGTAGAGGTGTTTTTGTGGCTGGAAACCCTGCCGCCTGGAAAAGAGTGGATTTATATTAGTATACTCCTATCCAAGAGGAGTTTTCCTAGCCTGGGAATTTGGTAGAAATTTACTGATGTATTGATAAGTTCTAATTCTGCAAAAGAAAATTGTTTTGCTGCCTTATTTTTCCAATTGGCTGTGTAGGATATTATGGTAATTGCCAAGAATGGTGACCCAAAACTTTTTTTAAAAAGCTCTAAAATGCTACAGTATGAACACAGCTTTTGAAAGCAATGTTTAGAAGTAAGCATGCTATGTCACAGGTGGTGACCTGTTCAGTGACATTAAAAAAATGTACTTATTACCACGAGCTAAGGGGAACTCATTTCATCTGGGGCCTGGTAGAGCAGGCGGCTTTTTCAGTAGCTTATGGACATTGTCTTCAGTGCCTGGGGAAGCCAGTTTTAATTTCATAGTTGGATATTCTTGGCCTGAGTTATTGGAAATGTTGAGCTCTGTGGCGGATCAACTAGATGGCAGGTAGACTAGTGGCTCAGGATTGGTGGGAGTTGTGTCTGCCCCCAGACACACAAGGGACTGCACAGGGAATGGTCCTCAGCAGGCCTTTAGCCCCACTTCCTCAGGGAGACATGAGTCACCTGTTTGGCTGAGATGCTCGCTGACAGATTGCCAATTCCGCAAGGAAATCTTCCCATGCCGACACCACTCAGAGAAACAGTGCTAAAGATGTTTCTGGTTTTCTGAGCCTTGTAAAGGTGAATTTCTTTGGCCTTCAAATTGGTCTTCTGCTAGGTTTGGAAAGGAATTCTTCCTTTCCAGGCCACAGACACTATAATATCAAAGTGTTGTTGATGATGATAATAATCACTAGCATTAACCGAGTGCTTAATAGAGTGCCAGGCATACTGTAAAATATATTACATGAATTAGCTCCTTTTACATATGGGGAAACTGAAACTCATTTCAAAAGTTAAGTAACTTTTCTAAGGTCACATAGCTAGTGAATAGCAGAGCTAGGAATTGAACCCAGTTGACCAGTGTGCTCAAAATATGTCTGACTGTCCAGAGGAAAAAAACCATCTTTGGTTGGATCTGTTCCTCACAATTTAGTTGAGAATATTCTTGTGTTGCCTACAAATTAAAATCTGACATTTCCTTTGTGGTGGCTAGAACAGTTAACAGTGTTTTCCACATGAAAGTCTTGGTGAGACATGTAATCATGTTCTGTGGCAAAGAACGCCTTTCCTTGGTGCACTAGACAGTGTTTATGTGATTGATAAGTCACCAACACCAGGGGAAGGTCCTGTCCTATGACATGTGCGTGCTTGGCAATGATCTTGCCTTGCATTTTGCTTAATAATTTTCATTATTTTTAATTAAAGTTGAAGAAGTGCAGACTCTAGCTAAAATTAAGGTAGGTTGTGTTGCCGGAATCTGGTAATTACTTTAATTGATCACAAGATAGTTTCCTTGATCACCAATTAGAGTAAATTGCTGATCATGTTTCAAGACGTGAAGAAATGCCCAAACTGATTTATATAATAGTGTTTTCATTTCTAATCAGACATAAATATCATTTCCTTCCCTAGCAATTGTGTTTTATAAAAGAAGGGTTATAGGCCTACAAACATAATGGTGATTCATAAACAATAGAAGTCTAATTCATTGAATTAGTAAAGGAAGTATTTAGAGGCTTAATGGAGATTGTACTGGGGAAATTACTTTGGAGTAGCTGGTGCTCATTTTCTTAGTGGGAGATATGTTCTTTTTTAGTGCATAATTAAAATAGTCTATAATCAAAATATAAAAGGCAGCTGATTTAAAGAATGTATATCAAAGAGAATTACTGAGTAATGAAAGATTTGTATTGCAAATATGTGCTAGAAGTCTTAGAACTTTAATAAATCATACATGTTATTTGACTGAAGGTGCATTTTAAATGCAGGGTGCTGTTAAACATTTCACAGATTGATGCAGGATTTTTGTCTTGGTTTTGTGCATCTGATAGTCTTTCATAGTTTCATGGAATAAAATGAAACAAAAGGAACTTTAAGAAACATTAAAGTTTCCAAAGAATACTTGATTTGGGGTTCATGGAAAAGTCTTTAATTGCTGATGGTTTGGAGATTTCCAAATGACAAACTTCATTGGCCCAATTTACTGTGATTGTAATGCTTACATTCCTTAAAATGGCAGAGTAACTTAAAAAGTCATACTTCATCATACACTCATTGACTTGTTCATAAAATGTTTGTAATTTACAATGGAGAAAAGACTGAAACTATTATCAGCCATTATATGTTATTTGTTGGCCATATGTTTGTTTGAAATGGCTGTGGCTCAACAGAACATGGCTCATAGACAAACTATGCTGTAAATTGGCACTAAAAACCCACCTAAACAGGTAGGCATATGTTAAGAAGTTAACATGAGCCAAAATATTTTAATATGAACCAGGTTATGTACATTAAAGGATCCCAGCTCCCTTTAAGTGGGAACTTCATTTACATGGCTTGTTCATTATTTCCCAAAAAATTTTTTAGAAAATAGATCAGGTATACACATGGTACAAATTCAAAAGGTACCAAATAATATAGTAAGTCTTCCTGTTCATGATTCTCAACTATCCAGTTCCCACTCTCCACTCTCCTCATCATTCACCATTGCTCCCATCATTCTTGTATATCCTTCCAGAGATATTAATGCATGACAAGCATATAATTTCTTTTCTTTCCTATGTGATTCGTGAACTATTGTTATGCATATTTTTTTTTCATTTAGTAATGTATCTTAGAGGTACTTCCATGTCAGCGGGTGAATGGTTTCCTTGTTTTCCTGAATGGCTGCATAGTATTCCAGTGTACAAATGTACCATAATCTTTCTAATCAGTTCCCTATTGATAGACATTTTGCTCTTTCAAGTCTATAGCTGTTACAGGCAGTGCTGCAATGACCTTTCTTGTAATTTATGAGTGTGTCTACGGGACAGATTCCTAGAAGTAGAATTGTTTGGTCTAAAGGCATGGACATTTTCAGTTTTGACAGATACTGTCAGATTGCCATCATCAATATAAGTTGATGATGATTATATCAACTTATATTCACCAGCAGTATATGAGAATACCTTTTCTTCTATATCTTCACTAACAGAATATTAGCAAATTTTTTGATCTTTGTCAAACTAATGGTTTAACTTAGTTTTAAATTTGTACTTACCATGATTGAGATTGAGCAGTTTTTATGTTTCAGAACCATTTGAATTTCTTTTCTGTTATCTGTATTATGACCTCTGCCCATTTAAAAAACATATTGGGGCTGGGTGTGGTGGCTCATGCCTAAAATCCCAGCACTTTGGGAAGTCGAATTGGATGGATCACGAGTTCAGGAGTCCGAGACCAGCCTGGCCAATATAGTGAAACCCCGTCTCTACTAAAAATACAAAAATTAGCTAGGCATGGTGGCATATGCCTGTAGTACCAGCTACTCTGGAGGCTGAGGCAGAAGAATTACTTGAACCTGGGAGGCGGATGTTGCAGTTAGCCAAGATTGTTCCACTGCACTCCAGCCTGGGCGACAGAGCGAGACTCTGTCTCGGAAAAATAAAAAAAATACTGGGTGGTTGGTCTCCTTCTTATTAATATGTAGGAGCTTTTTATATGCTAAGGAAGTATATGCTGCAAATACAATTTGTAGTTTATCTTTTGATTTTGTGTGTTGGATTTTATTACCATACGGAAAAATTTTTTTGCCTATCTTTTTCCTGTGACACAGAAAAAATTTTAATGTAGTAAGATTTATCTATTTCTTAGTAGTAGTTTAAAGTTTTCTACAAATAGAATTTATAAATTTCTAGTCAAGTTACTTCTAGATTGTTTTTCGGTGCCATTTTAAAATGGTATCTTTTCATCGGTTGTATAAGAATGCTGTTGACTTTTTTTGGTCTTATTCTTGACTTTAGTGGGAGTTGTCCTGTTTCCCTATAAAGAATGATGCTGAAAAAGGGATGCTGCCTTTGGACTGAGAATATATTCTATCATATTAAGGAAGGGTGCATCTATTCCTATCAGCATTCCAGAGAATGTTGTCCGTACTATTTCTACTTTTTGGAATTGAGATTTTCTTTTTGAACTAGTATGTGTTTAATTTCTGTGAATGTTCGATAAGCACTTTAAAAGTGTTATTCTCAGTTTTTAGAGTTTAAAATATAGCAATTAGCTATACCTTTAAAGTTAAGTTTGTTTAATCTGTCATGAGTTAAAGAGATGTAAGTTAGGCTAAGTGCAGTGACGCACTCCTATGATACAGGCTGGCACTTACAGGTTTACTTATAGGTTTAGAGGCTGAGGTGGGAAGATTGCTTGAGACCAGGAGTTCAAGACCAGACTGGGCAATATAACAAGACCCCATTTCTACAAAAATGTTAAAAAAATTAGCTAGGCATAATGGCGCTTGCCTGTAGTCTTAGCTACTTGGGAGGCTGAGATAGGAGGGATCCCTTGAGCCCAGGAGTTCAAGGTTGCAGTAAGCTATATTTGTGCCACTGCATTCCAGCCTGGGAGACAGAGCAAGACCCTGTCTCTTTAAAAAAACAAAAACAAAAACAAAATGAATTAAAGTCTCCAGCTATAAATGTTTCTATATTTCCTACAGCTTCTGCCTTATTAAATGCCATGTTATTATTTGTAGTATATTCATAATTATTTAATCTTCATTGGTGGATGCAAATTTGTAAATGCAAATTACCCTTCTTCAGGGCTTTTAAATATTTTGCCCTTAATTAGCCTGTCCCATATAATTTATTAAAAAGTTTTTTTTTTTTTTGCATTTGTCTATATGCTTTTACTTTTGATGATTAAATTTTGCTTTGTGATCCAATGTGAAAGTTTTCTCTTTATTTTGATTGGTTGGATTTAGGTCCTTTACATTTATTGATTGGACAGATAGGTTTAGTCTTACAAAACATGGCAGAACCAAAGTCGTTTTTTCTTCCTTTTTTATTATTTTTTTTAGAGACAGGGTTTCACCATGTTGGTCTTGAACGCCTGACTTCAGGTGATCCGCCCTCCTTGGCCTCCCAAAGTGCTGGGATTACAGGCATGAACCACTGTGCCCAGCCTCTTCCTTATTTTAAGTTATGATATGGACTCTGTTTTCTTTGTTTCATTTTAATTGTGTTTTTCTTTATTTAATTGGGAATGTTTATATTTTTATTTTGATTTTTGTAGATACTATTATAACTATAGGTATATAATTTGATAGTATCTTATGGATAATATAGTATATAGTACACCTATATAATACCTATATATAATATATACATATATTTGTACTATTATACCTATATATAGTATCTATAAGACCCTATAAAATGATATACCTATTTTACGCAGAAAATATAGTCCTCTATTTCTGGCTGGGCACGGTGGCTCAAACCTGTAATCACAGCACTTTGAAAGGCTGGGGCAAGTGGATCACCTGAGGTCAGGAGTTCGAGACCAGCTGGGCCAACGTGGCGAAATCCTGTCTCTACTAAAAGTACAAAAAAATTTAGCCAGGTATCATGGCATGCGCCTATAATCCTAGCTATTTGGGAAGCTGAGGCAGGAGAACTGCTTGAACCCAGAAGGCAGAAGTTGCAGTGAGCTGAGATTGTGCCACTGCCTGGGCAACAGAGAGAGACTCCATCTCAATAACAACAAAAAAAGAAAATATAGTCCTCTATTTCTTTAGATAGCATTTGTGGTCCTCCCACAAAGCAATATTGAAATAATGTTTTTTCCTACTTTTCATTCATTATTTAATTCTAGTTTATATTATTTTTCAGTTTTAGTGCTTATGTTTAATTAATTAATTAATCAGATACAGAGTTTTGCTCTGTCACCCAGGTTGGTGTGTACTTGGGTGTGATCATAGCCCACTGCAGTCTCAGATCCCTGGGCTCAATGGATCCCACCACCTCAACCTTCCAAGTAGCTAGGACTACAGGTGCATGCCACCATGCCCAGCTAATTAAAAATTTTTTTTTGTAGAGATGGGGTCTCACTATGTTTCCCAAGCTGGTCTTGAGCTTCTGGCCTTAAGCAATTCTTCCACCGTAGACTCCCAAAGCACTGGGATTACAGGCATGAACCACTGTGCCCAGCCTTAATACTTAGGTTTTACACATTTAAATATACTTATGTCTCTAACTTGATCTTTCAGCTTTCAAAGATTTTGTTTACTTTTATGTACCTTCCTCATGTTGTCCTTTCTCCTTTAAACTCCTTTAATAGTTTATAACATTTGCATTCCATTCTGTAACTGTAATTCCCGCAATTGTTTTGAATGTATTCTTAGAGCTTAGCTGGGTTTAAAATGATTGGTTTTCAACTTTCATTTCCTAAAGTTTTTGTAGGCATTGCTCGTCTGACTTGTAATGTTGAATGTTGACATGTGACTGTTTGAAGTCAGCAGATTTTTTTTTTTGAGACAGGGTTTTGCTCTGTCGCCTAGGCTGGCGTGCAGTGGCACAATCTTGGCTCACTGCAACCTCTGCCTCCCAGGTTCAAGCGATTCTCCTGTCTCAGCCTCCTAAGTAGCTGGGAGTCCAGGTGTGCACCACCACATCTGGCTACTTTTTGTGTTTTCAGTAGAGATGGGTTTTTGCTATGTTGGCCAGGCTGGTCTTGAACTCCTGACCTCAAGTGATCTGCCCGCCTCTGCCTCCCAAAGTGCTGGGTTTACAGGCATGAGCCACCATGCCCAGCCAGATTCTTTTCATCCTTATAGGTGAATTGATCTATTTGATTAGATGCCAAAAGGATTTTTTAATCTTCCAAGTTTAACTCTGCTAGAATGTGTGTGTGTGTGTGTATATATATATATATATATATATATATGGAAAACTTAATTTTTTTCTTTTTTTTTCAATTCTTATCCCCAAGTGTTCTGTGTCATACAAACTTTTCTTAAAATACACTCCAATTTTTTGGTTTCTGGGTTTTGTTTTTCATTTTTTTTTTGTTCAGTTAAGTAGCAACAATGATCTTTTTTTTTTTTTTTTTTTTTTAGATGGAGTCTCATTCTGTCGCCAGGCTGGAGTGCAGTGGCGTGATCTGGGATTGCTGCAACCTCTGTCTCCTAGGTTTAAGCGATTCTCCTGCCTCAACCTCCCGAGTAACTGGGACTACAGGCGTGTGCCACCACTGCTTTTTCTATTTTTAGTAGAAAAGTAGCACCCAGCTACTTTTTCTATTTTTATTAGAGACAGGGTTTCACCATGTTGGCCAAGAGGGTCTTGATCTCTTGACCTCAGGTGATCTGCCTGCCTCGGCCTCCCAAAGTGCTGGGATTATAGATGTGAACCACTGTGCCCAGCCAACAATGGTCTTTATGTTAGATCTCCTTTGTTTTATACATTTATTCTTTTCTAGTTCTTCTAAACTCTTGTTGATTTCTATTTCATTTTGTCCATTTTCTGGATCCTCTCCTCATGGGTCTCTTACTGGGTTGTTAGTGGTGTCTATTCAGCTTTTGGCTGTTTCTGGCTTTCCTGACTTTTAGTTAGCTCAGAGCCTTCAGATTTCAGCTGGAATCCTGGTAAGCAAGTAGCTGAGGCTGTAAAAAGAAACCTTTGAAAGAAGCAGCAGTTGCTTTTCACCATCTGCTAAGTCAGCTGTTTGGCATTGTATCTTCTTCATTGTATTCCAGATAATCAAGCTTTCAGTTTGAGGTTTGCCTTTTTTTCTCTCTTATCCACTCATCTGAATTCCTTGGAGTAGTTCTTTAATTTGAATGTGTATTTTGAAAGATGTTTTTAATTTGTGGGTTTAAAAATAAATATTTTAGGAATTGGTTGGTTCTGTTACATGGAAGAAGGATTATGGAGTTGTCTTTTTGCTTCCAGAGCAGATTGAGTATTCTTTTCCCTAGAGAAGAATTAGGAATAAATCCTGTGTAAATGGTTTATCAGGCTTTGTAGTATTCTATTAAATGCAAATATTATGTGACAGTTGAGAAATATGCAAAGCTAAGGAAAATGCAAATTTGAGGGTGTTTTGATGTGTCTAACAATTTTTTAATTGTATGTAGTTGTGGTAGATAGATGCTTTTCCTTTTATCAGTATGCCTCTTAGGCTGTGGGTGTGTTTCCTTTCAAGCCTTACATCTATGATGGAATAGATTTAGCTAGTATACTGATGGCATGCCAGTGGTCAGAGATTTGAGGACCATTTCTAACTGTGTTCTGATCATCCACTCAATCCACTTGGCTAATGGGAAAAGGCAAGGAATTCTAGGCATCACTTTAGACATTTTAAAATGACATGGTTCAAAGAAATTGTGGCCACAGGGTGTAAGAACTTGGGCAGTGACTGTGTACACGTAATTTCTTGCCATTAAGCTGCTTTCCCCAGTCAGTGTGCATTAGGATGTTACCCCACAGTGTATTTTCTGTTTGTTTGGTATACATTTGCGAGTCTCTATTCATGACAACTGGAAAAAGGAAAGAGCCATTCTTCTGGGAGACAGCAACTAGACTCTCAGATTCTCAAGTCCATGGAGAGCTTTTCACTGCTCATTGCATTTTGTAAGGTCTATCTTGTGTAGTTTGGCCAGGAGTAGTGACAGCAGTATGTGTCATTATTCATCTTTTATTCTATACCAAGTGCTGTGCTAAGTACCTTTATATACCATATCTCATTGTTTATTAGAATGTAATCACATGACTTTTAAAACTGTTATCCCCATTTTACTGATAAGAAAACTGAGAGAGCCACGCATGGTGGCTCACGCCTGTATTCCCAGCACTTTGGGAGGCTGAGGCAGGCAGATCACTTGAGGCCAGGAGTTTGAGACCAGCCTGGCCAACATGATGAAACTCCATCTGTACTAAAAATATTGAGTGGTGGTGGTACGCTCCTGTAATCCTAGGTATTCAGGAGGCTGAGCAGAATCATTTGAACCTGGGAGGCAAAGGCTGTGGTGAGCTGAGATCGTCCTACTGCACTCCAGCCTGGGCAGCAGAGAGATACTCTGTCTTAAAAAGAAAAAAGAAAACTGATATGGTTATCGCATGATAATTAAGTGGTAGAGTCAGGATTTGAATCCAGGACTCCCTGGCTCAAAAGGCCATGCCCTTAACAATTATATTGCTATCAGTGATATTGACTAGTCTTGTACATCTTCTAATGCCAAACAAGAATAAGGCATTATAGGCAGTGTAGAAATTCTCCTTATACATTGTTTAATATGGGTTAACTCTGTGTTTGAATAATTAGAACAGACTTTCCTGGGTGGGTGTGGTGGCATGTGCCTGTAGTCCCAGCTACCTGGGAGGCTGAGGTGGGAGGATCCCTTGAGTGATCCCTTCAGCTCAGGAGGTGGAGGCTGCAGTGAGCTATGATTCCGCCTGTGAACAGCCACTGCATTTCACCAGCCTGGGCTACATGGTGAGACCCTGTCTCTATCAAAACAAAAACCAGGCTTTCACACCTGATTTGTCCCTTCTTTTCACATAATCTAGAGAATTGGATTATGAAATCAGAAGGGCTGAGTGAATATTGTTTTTCCACAAGTAATCCCATATGTGATTGAATGGATTTTGCTTGAATTTTCTCCCTTTTCCTATATGGAAACCTTTAGGCCTTAAATGTCAACATGGAAATCTTTATCCCAAATAAAATTGGCTCTGAGAGAGGTACCATATTGAATGATACAGAATTGTTTAAAATGGCATCTTCTGTATTTCTCACTGTAACTAGGAAATGCACACTTAGGTCATTTGGTGATCCAAAAAACATAACTCAACTAACATCATATTGCTTTTTCTGAATAGGGGTAATGAAGTTAAGTATTTATTTAGGTGGGTGTAATGGGTATTGCCCTGTGAATTCCACTTAACTTTGTAATTCATGTGCCATTACCCTGAGTCTTACCAAATATTTCTGCATTCTGGAACAATAGAGAGACTCTCCTATTGTGTGCAGTTGCCCTTATAAAAAATTAAACCAAAAAATGAGTTTTTTTTCCCTCTTAAGACAAGTTTGCCTTCTGCTTAACAAAAGTGTTTCCACTCCCCCTGTGGTATGAAGACAGAGCCCATCAGTCCACGCTTAGTGGTGTGAGTGGGTTTGCAGCCCTTTGCTCATTTCCTGGCTTGCCTTGTGCCCTGAGGTGGGTGCACTGTCACCTTGAAATGGCAGTGTGGAGCAATAGCAGGAAAACCCAAGCAGGCAAGCCGGGCTTCAGCTTCACTCTGAGAACCAATAGTCTTTGATTTGGTCCTGTCCTGCCTGGCTGGTGAGATCAAGTTGTTCATTTCTCCTGGTGCTTTTGCTTAAGGCACCCTCAGGAGACCTTTTTCCATAGTCTTGTGGGTTGCCTTAGTTAGCAACCCAATCACTAAAAACAAAAGGAACAGAGCTGCAAGAAGAGTGGCTCCTAATATTTGGAGCCAGGTAGTGAGAGCCAGAGCACTGTACTGAAGGGAAATTATTCCTGTGCTGTTTGGTAGTCTCGTCCTGAGAACAATTAAATAGTCCAGACGAGTCACTGGGTGAGACCAATTTCCTGATTTGTTTACTGGAGCCCGATAGTTTTCAGCAGTAGGTCACAGTCCTGCTGCACCGTGCCCCCGGGCCTGCAGAGAGCAGTCCTTTCATACTGGATATCCACCGGCTTCCCTAAGGATCCTTGCATGTCTTTATTTGGTTGGATTGCTCTGTTGTGTCTCTCAGGCTCAGGGTAGAGGACAATGTCAGTAATTACTCTTGACTTCATCTTATGCAGGCATTTGGCTTTATGTCCCGAGTTGCCCTACAAGCAGAGAAGATGAATCATCACCCAGAATGGTTCAACGTATATAACAAGGTAACTAAACTGCCTTATTTGGGAATCACTTTAATTATGGAGTTTAAGAAACTTCTTTCTTCCTTGTCATCTTGTGCAGCTAAATGTCATTGTGCTTAAGGAATTTTTATCCTTTCTCTCAGAATCCCTGTGTATTATTGCAAATTAGTAACAAATTTTCAGGTCTGCTCCTAAGAACAATGAATAAGCTCTTTATTTTCATCCTTGTCTTTCTTCTAAAGCTAATATGAGAAAGTTGGGCCAAATGAGGCTCCTGAATTAAACTGGAGTATCAGCCATGCTGATGCATTTCAAAACTTAAGGTAAATTATTGAAAGAAATGGTAGCAACTCAGATAGATATGGCCTTATTTATCTAGTTGAAATACACTTGCTGAAGAACTGTGCTTTGAAAACTATTAAATTCAGTATCCTGTGTAGGAACTGACCTTATTTAAGACAAAGGGCAGACTAAAAAGTTTTGAGGGGCACAATGAGATGAACCTTGTTCCTCCAGAAGTGTCCTCGCCTTTACAGTCGTGCCGTTTGGAATGTCTTACCATCTAGATTTCTATGATGTCTTCTCTGTGAAAATCTTTGAAAAAGGAGAATTTCGCAATTCTCATGTGACTTATTAGAATAATTCAGAGCACCTTGGTACCAGGATACACTTTTCTTTCCTAGTTGCTTGCCTTTGCTCGTAATTTTGCTTTTACTTTTTAATCAAATCATCAAGAAACAGCATTCCATCCCTTACCCCCACTTCTTTAATTTGGAAATGTGCTTTTTTTTTTTTTTTTTTTTTTTTTGAGATGGGGTCTGGCTATATTGCCTAGGCTGTAGTGCAGTGGCACGATCTCAGCTCACTGAAACCTCTGCCTCCAGGTTCAAGTGATTCTCCTGCCTCAGCCTCCCAAGTAGCTGGGATCACAGGTGTGCACTACCACACCCGGGTAATTTTTGTATTTTTAGTACAGACGGGGTTTCACCAAGTTGGCCAGGCTGGTCTCAAACTCCTGAACTCAGGTGATTCGCCTGCGTTGGCCTCCCAAAGTGCTGGGATTACAGGTGTGAGCCACTGTGCCCAGCCAAAATGTGATTTTTAAACATTGCTGCTAAGATACATTTGAAAGCTTGGTTTTTCTCAGTGGCCTGAAAATACTTGGTGTAATTAAAGTAAAGAGAGTTCAGATGGAACTTCAGTCTCTCTTTTTATTTAAAGAAACGAGATTTGAGATTCTGGCAGCTGCGTTGCCGCTTGCTGTGAAAAAACTTTATTTCAAGGTAACTGTTGAACCAGACCTGATGTAGACTGCCCTGGAGTTCACTGGGGTTTGGAAATGTTTTGCTTATTCATAATATAGTATTTTCTAAATCATTTAATCCCCCTATTCTCAAATATTAATGTGGAATAATAGACTGGCTTCTGAACTGCCAAAGGAAAATAACCCTGATTTGCTGCTCAGAGTTTTTAAAACTGCATTTCTTTTTCTTAGGTCCAGATAACTCTCACCTCCCATGACTGTGGTGAACTGACCAAAAAAGATGTGAAGCTGGCCAAGTTTATTGAAAAAGCAGCTGCTTCTGTGTGATTTCTCCAAAATACATGTAAAATCTTGCACATATCTTAGCTGCAATGTATACTGAAGAAAATTTGTGTGAACAAATTGAGTTGCCCTTAAGGCATCATATCTAGAGGCAAAAAAAGAAAAATAACAATTTAAGTTGTGTAAATTTAGTTTGCCTTTGTTTGTATACTACATTTGGTAAAATCATTGCTTAAATACTAAATGATTTAAACGTGAACTGGAGATATTTTTCATGCTGTCTAATCATATACCTAAGATAAAAGCCAGTTACTTATATTAATAATATTCAAAAAGAGAAGTGGCATTCTTTTGTTTTTTGAGTCAGAGTCTCACTCTGTCACCCAGGCTGGAGTGCAATGGTACGATCTCAGCTAACTGCAACCTCCGCCTCCCGGGTTCAAGTGGTTCTCTTGCCTCAGCCTCCTGAATAAATGATGCCACAGGTGCGTGCCACCACGCCCAGCTGATTTTTGTATTTTTAATAGAGATGGGATTTTACCATGTTGGCCAGGATGGTCTTGATCTCCTGACCTCATGATCTGCCTGCTTCAGCCTACCGAAGTGCTGGGATTACAGGCATGAGCCACTGTGCCCAGCCAGAAGTGGCATCCTTAAATTCAAGAAATTGGGTTGGAGAATATTCAGACATTTTATAACCCAGAAATTCAAGCAATTTTGGTGACTTTACAAATGCTTTGTGTTGGAGAAAAGTTGAAAGGTGGAAAAGGAATTATGAACACAACAAATAGTGGGGTTTAACTTTGTATAACAATTCTTCTTTTGTTTTGTTTTGTTTGAGATAGGGTCTCGCTCTGCCGCCCAGGCTGGAGTGCAGTAGCAGGATCACGGTTCACTGCAGCCTTAACCTCTGGGGCTCAAGCAGTTCTCCCTCCTCAGCCTCCCAAGTAGCTGGGACTATAGGCAAGTGCCACCATGCTTGACTAATTTTTAAAACTTTTTTAGAGATGAGGGTCTCTCATGTTGCCCAGGCTGGCCTTGAACTCCTGGGCTCAAGCAAGCCTCCCACCTCTGCCTCCCAAAGTGCAGGGATTATAGGTGTGAGCCATTGTGCCCAGCCACTCTAACAGTTTTTTTTTTTTTTTTTTTGACACGGGGTCTTATTCTATTGCCCAGGCAGGAGTGAGGTGGTGCCACCATGGCTCACTGTAGCCTTGACCTCTTGGGTGTGAGTGATCTTCCCACCTCAGCGTCCTGAGTAGCTGCGACTACAGGCATGCACCACCATACCTGGCTTATTTTCTACACTTTTTTGTGGAGACAGGGTCTTACTATGAGGCCATGGCTGGTCTAGAACTTCTGGCCTCGAGTGATTCTCTTGCCTAGGCCTCCCAAAATGTTGGAATTATAGGCATGAGCCACTGTGTCATAACAATTATTTTTAAATTTTCATTTATTTATTTTTAATAATTATACAAGATGGAGTCTCACTATGTTGCCCAGGCTGGTCTTGAACACCTGGGCTCAAATGATCTTCCTTCCTTGGCTTCCCAAAGTGCTGGAATTATAGGCAGGAGTCACTGCGCCCAGCCCCATAACAATTCTTATGAAGCTAAAGTTGATTTGATTTTAGCTGCTGTTACTACTTAACTAATTAATTAAACAAGTCACAAAAATTGGGTGGGCTATCTTGGTGTGTTTTCTTTACTTATCTCTTTCAACAGAGAGTTGAAGGAAAGGACAAGTGTCTTGTCTGTGGCTTCCAGGAATGAGTGGCAATACAAGATTTACTGTTATAGTAACCAACTCACCAGGTCGTTGTTTGACTTACTGAGTTAAGGAGGAACTGAGAGTCATTTTTTCCCACATCATTTGCATGTTGTCGCAGTGACTCCTGAACTGAGGGTCTACAGCCACTAAAGCTAGAAGCTATTTGGGTATTATTCAGTAGTGAGCTCTACCTACTCCATGTATCACTGACGGATGTAAAAAGGAATATCAGGTAGTCTATTATTTAAAAATTGCAATAAGAGTGTTCTTTGAAGGAATTCAGGAATGTACTACTAATGAGATTATGACACAGATATATCCATCCTTGAAGCATTTGTTAGTCCCTTGAAGCATCATGATAGTGGAATTTAACACAGATCATCTTTGTAACCCACCTCTCTTTAAAGGCCAGAGAAATCATTCATTGTTACAATAAGCAACCTTGCCCGCTCCATGTCATCCTCACCCCAAACCTGAGAGATGTATGGAAACATGGCACAGAGGCTGAGCTCTCTGAAGCCAGTTCCTGGCTAGTTTTGCTGGCCAGGGAGAGGCAGATATGGTCAGTTGCCCTGTGGACATGCGGTGTGCAGGGAGAGGAAGTGGGAAAAGAGCCACCCAGGCTCTCTGGCTGCCGGGGGATCCAGACCCTTAGCACTAGAACTTGTGTTCTTAGAATTATTTCAAAGGAAAAGACAAAGCTGTATGTTTTTATAAGCTCTTTCCTATAGTATAGATTTGGGACTTTTATACTTTTTATTACCAAAGATTTTTAATTAAGTGCTTTAGTTTTCAACGTTAATTTTTAAAATTTTTCTTTTGAGAATCATCACCTGGATTTACATGAATTTTCTAAGCATGAAAAAATTTAAACATATTCAAAAGTACATGAATAGTACATTGAAGCCTTATATACTGATCACCCAGATATAAAACCTACCAAGATTTTGTCCTAGTTGCTTCATTTTCCCTATTTCCTTCTTTGCTAAAGTATTTAAAAGCAAATCCCAGATAGCTTATCATTTCACCTCTATATCCTTCAGTAAGTGTCTCTGGAAAATATGGTCATTTTCTTGTGTAAACCACGGTACCATTATTATACCTAACAAAATGATTCCTTGGTACACCTAATACGTAGTAAAAAATCAAATTGTCCTGAAGGTCGTGAATGTCTTTGGACAGTAGTTTGTTTCAAACCCAGGATCTATATGAAGCCCACTCATTACATCTGGTTGTTGTGTCTCTTTAGTCTCTTGATCTGGGGCAAGCTCCCCTCCCTTCCCCATTTCCCCATATAATTTATTGTAAAAACTGGATCAGTTGTGCTGTAGAACATTTTGCCTTCTGGATTTGTGTGTTTGCTTCCTGCGGTGTCATTTAACTTGATTTACCATACCCTACACGGAACCCTTTTCCTCTATTGTGAGTGGAAGTCTGAGAGTCTAAACTTGATTGATGGCTGTGTTAACATGTGTCACGTGTAGCACAGTGGAGAAAGCAGGATGTGATTAATGATTGCAGTGGTGAAGACCTGAGAATGAAGTTGCTAGATATCACCTATATGAGGGTGTGACAACTGTCAGAAGAAACTGACTCTGCCAAAGCCTTGATCTCAGGATCTCCAGCCTCTAGAAGCCCCCAGTTTGTAGTACTTCATGACAGCAGACCTGAGCAGTGAATACAAGATCCCTAACTGAATCATATCTGCAAAGTCCCTTTTGCCATGTTGGGGATCTATGTTAAGGGTCACTGCATCTGCTGGAACTCAAAGACTTTACTATAGAGAATCAAAGATCCCATATCCGAAGTCCATGGAAATCCTCATGGTCGTCAGTTCTGACAGAATGAAACACCAAACTTGCTCCAGGTAACTCAAGTTTCAACTTAAAAGAGACACTGTCAAAGTTGGAGGCCCCCAAGTTCCCGTCTGTTCCAAATCTTTGCATGATGGCAGTGGTTTCTCTGATGTGGTAAGCTTTGACTTCCCTCTCTTTTCTTTCTAAATGATTGCTGGAGAGGAGTTAAACAGACATGACCTATGACCCCATGCATGACCTCCACAGATAGCAAACCGGCACCGACATGGTTGACGATGTCCTTTTCTACAATGAAATTAATGAAAGTTCTGAAAATAATAGTTACTTTCTGACATTGATAGAATTTAGGAAACCTTGGGATAAATAGCTTAAGCATGACTGGTTTATGTTTTTGCTATAGACAAAAAGCAGCAGCATGTACATTGTATTTGGACACAAGCCTGCCTCCATTAATATGTTGAACTATTTGACCAGTAGGGAGAGTAGGGACCCACTCTGTACACTTTCTGATTCAGCATTCAGAAACATACTGCAAAGCTGGACTCTGTACCTTTCAGTTTTGCAAAGTTTTCTGTGAGACCTCAGGAGCTATAATAGGGTTTGGCCATCATATGTGAGCTTTGTGTTTCAATGCCAGTTACTCAGGACCGGTAAATGAATGACACCATCCAGAGGACGTCAGAGTCACCGAGCTGCCACGCCTGCTGATCGCTGACTCTCCCCAGCTATCTGTGGCTGACGTGGTGCTGCCCAGCTCACGCAGAGTGTGAGTTGCTGCTGAAAGGGCACTGGAGATGGCCCTTGGGCTTCTCATCCCAGGATGCCTGCCCTGCCCACCAATCCATGAGAAGATAGGGATGATTTCAGTAGGCCCTGGATCAGCTTGTCACCTTTGATTTCCTGTTGCTTTCCACTCACCCAGCTGGAGTTTCATTTCCAGACTGAAGTCTTCAGTGGCTTCAGAAATAGCATTCATCTGTGGCTATGCTGATATAGTCCACCAAGAACAACTGGGTTCTTCTCTGTCGCTTTCGGTGGGCTACCTTCCCTCACCTCTCCAAGCGGCATGAAAGAATTCTTTACTTTTTAAATCTCTTTTGTTTTTCTGTGAAAGTATGCTTTGGTACTTAAAGAGGGAAGCCACAAAAGTGTACTGCTGAGTTTCCTGGAGATGAAATCCTGCTGTGCCTGGCTATGTGAATGAGCACAGGGATCCTGATGCGATTATTTTGCATATTCATACAGCACATGCTTACTGAGGGCCTTCTGTGTACCCTAGGGGATTGGACATAGTGACATATCAGGGCAGGTGGAAGATGGAGAACTGATGTGAGCTGTCTTGGAGCAGCTGCCCCGCGAGCCTCCTGTGGGTGGATTTTGGGCAGGAGCCCTGAGACATTAGGGGCATATAACTAAAGGATACAGCAGGAGTTATAGGAGAAGCTGATCCCTGAGAGAAAGAATGTAGAGGGAGAAGATGGGGCTAAAGTTTGAATCATGGGGACGTGAATCCCAGTGATTCTTAAAACTTTCCTGTTGATGATTTTAAATGGAGAAAATGACTACATAAGATGTTATTTCCCAGTTCAGTTTATTGTTTGCCCATAAAAGTATTTTCCTACCACAAGTGGTCATATATACTTGTGGAACACCAGGGACAGCAGAGGCGATGGGGTGGTTACCTCCTTTTCTTATGGACCAATAACTTTGTCCAGGAAATTGACCATTTTAGCTACTGAACATTTAGTACAACACAGGGCTACCCAGATTTCACTGTCCTGATTTGCCTTGAAAGCCAAAGGAGTTAGGAGAAGGTGAGTAAGGAAAATATATTAATCCTGAAAGTTGAACAGAGCAAAAATCCCTATCGCTTTTGTACTTAAAACATCCCTGCCTCATGGGCTCATTCTTTATAGTCTATCTAGGTGATTTATATGTGCACATTCCATGCCTGCAGTTAGCCAACTCAGGATTTATGTAATATAATAATATCTCCTTTTTTTTTTTTTTTTAAGAAATGGGGTCTCATTCTTTCATGCAGGCTGGAAGGCAGTGATGTGATCACAGTTCACTGTAACCTCCAACTCCTGGACTCAAGTGATCCTCCCACCTCAGCCTCCCTGGTAGTTGAGACTACAGGAGCATGCCACCACACCCACTTAATTTATTTTTATTTTTTATAGAGACAGTCTCATTATGTTGCCCAGGCTGGTCTCGAACTCCGGGGCTCAAGTGATCCTCCTGCCTCAACCTCCTGTGGCTAATTTTTCTTTCTTTTTTTTTGAGATGGAGTTTTGCTCTTGTTGCCCAGGCTGGAGTGCAATGGCATGATCTTGGCTCACTGCAGTCTCCACCTCCTGGGTTCAAGTGATTCTTCTGTTTCAGCCTCTTGAGTAGCTGGGATTACAGACACCGGCCACCATGCCCAGCTAATTTTTATATATTTTTTTAGTAGACACAGGGTTTCACCATATTGGCCAGGCTAGTCTCGAACTACTGACCTCAGGTGATCTGCTTGCCTCGGCCTCCCAAATTTCTGAGATTACAGGTGTGAGCCACCATACGCTGCCGCTAATTTTTATTTCTTATTTTTTTAGAGTTGGGGGGGTCTCACTATGTTGCCCAGGCTGATCTCAAACTCCTGGTCTCAAGTGATCCTCCCATCTTAGCCTCCCAAGTTGCTGGGATTATAATTTTTCTTTTGTTCTAAGTCAAACCCATCACAGTCTTTTCTTGTCCTTCCAGGTGTTTCCAGTGGCTGGGCTCTCTTTTTCTTAGAGCCCAGAGAACTTTTCTTTCCCTTCTTATATGATCCGTAGCTTTTTCTAACACATTACTAAGGGCCTGTGTCAATCAGCAGGGGGTACTTCTTGAAGGGAGGGCCTTTGTGTGGTCTGTTTCTAGTGACTTCCAGCTTTAACCCAGAGCCTCATGATTCTGCATAACGTGGATGCCCATAGCCTTTTTGTTGAATGGAGGCACTCAGTCTCTTTGGGAAAAGAGAATCCATGATAGACCCACTGGGGAGCTCCCCACTTCAGGGGCCTCAGACTGGTAAAGCAACGGAATGCCCAAGAGTGACCTCATAAAGCAAGGATTCCCTTCGTGGACCCTTCTCTGCTGCTTCTCAGAATCCAGACACTAAGGAAAATCCCTAAGCAGAGATTTTCTGTTGGATGATAAAAGCAAGGAATAAAAGTTGGAAATTTGGAAAATGTCTCAACACTGTCACCAGAGCCTGTTGTAAGTCATTTCTAGTTCACTGGTTACTACATCGATGGAATTTTGCCCAGCATTCAAGAAATTTAAGTAAATATTCTCTATCTCCGTTGCCTGTTAAGAAATGTGCAAGTGGAAGTGTGAGGGCAGGGTGTTGGCGTTCGCTCAGCCTCTTCCTTCAGACACTTGTCTGCTTACCAAAATAAGTTGCATGTCCTTGACAATTTGGTTTCTGTGATTGGTGAGGTTGGCATACTGTTATGTGCCCTATAGACTTGAATGACCAGTTTAACTCAGTTTTGTCCTTTTCTATTAATGACTGTTAGATAATCTCAAGCCTTTTTTTTTTTTTGTAGTAGACCCTATCTCAAATCAGATAGTGAAAATTACATATCTTGATATATTAGAAAAGTATATGTATTCTGGCCGGGTACAGTGGCTCACGCCTGTAATCCCAGCACTTTGGGAGGCCGAAGTGGGCGGATCACCTGAGGTCAGGAGTTTGAGACTAGCCTGGCCAACATGGCAAAACTCCATCTCTACTAAAAATACAAAAATTAGCCAGGAGTGATGGTGTGCACTTGTAGTCCTAGCTACTTGGGAGGCTGAGTTAGGAGAATCGCTTGAAACTGTGGGGGTGTAGGTTGCAGTGAGCTGAGATTGCACCACCCCACACTCCAGCCTGGGTGACAGAGTGAGATTCTGTCTCAAAAAAAAGAAAAAAAGAAAAAGAAAATGGAATATATACTCCATATTTTTTAACTATTATGAGAATGTATTCATTTGTAACATATAATGGGAAACAGTAATATGTACTCTTTGAGAAAAATTGCAAAGCACAGATAAATGGAAATAAACAGGAAAAAGAATCATCTGTAACCTCACCATCCATAGACAGACACTGTTAACATTTCGGCATAGTTCCTGCTGATTTTTTCACCCATTTTTGCACAGGTGAGATAATTTTGAACAGTTAATTTTGTATCTTTGGTTTTTGTGTTTTGTTACACACAAAAACA
This sequence comes from Cheracebus regulus, assembly GCA_963574635.1. NCBI lineage: Eukaryota > Metazoa > Chordata > Mammalia > Primates > Pitheciidae > Cheracebus > Cheracebus regulus. Next base: position 35,608 of record CAUYQU010004117.1, read on the forward strand.
AAACAAGATATAAAAATGGATTGTAAACATTTTTCTAAATCCTGAAAAATGCATAGACATATTTTAGTGCCTATATTTCACGAGATGAACATACCACAAATATTTACCCAGTCCTTTTTGTTAGATGTTTAAATTGTTTTCAAGCTTCTCACTGCTGGAAATAATGCTGAGACATTTTTAGTTGAGGTTATTTCATTTCAGGTTGTATTCTCTTGGGTCAGAGAATGAATGGTTCTAAGGCTTTTCAAAAAACTGGTCAGTTTTCATGCCTCTGGCAGTTTTAGACAGTGCTCAATCATACTACACTGTTGCCATCATTAGATCTTACCATGTTCAAGTCTTTGCTGATTTTATAAATAAAAATAATGGTGCATCTCCCTGATTAATATTGCTATAGACCATATCTGGAGAAGTTTATTGATCTTTGGTATTCATTTCATGAATAGGTTGTGTGCCCATTTTCTCTTGGGGTGTTCAGTTTTTTATTACTGATGTGAGCATGTGTATGGGTGATATTTGATGATTATCAGTTTTGCTTAGCAGACTGGCAGGATTTAGTCTTGCTCACACTGTATTCCCAGTGCCTACTATATTGCTTGGTATGTAGTTGCCACTCAGTAAAGATTTGCTGAGTGAATAAATGAAGACGACACTTTGTTTTGCTGGAGAAGGAGTGGTGACCATTCTTTTTCAGAGGTCCAGGGAGAGGGAACTGAGTAACTGAGCGGGGACAGAGTATCCATGATCATCATATGTATTTCAGTGGTCATTTATTCAACATTTCATTGCTATGTAAAAGTGTATGTACATTTATATTCATAGAAGGGAGAAAGCAGAGCCTTGTCCCTGCAAAAAGGTATGCATTATGTGGGCATCTGGCTCTGTAGCGCCATAACCATACTTTATATTCAACTTTTTGACAGGCGGAAAGATGATGATGATTTTCGGGCATTTGTGAAGAGAGTCATAATGAGCCGTTTCTTTAAGATAATTATGGTTAGTGCTATCGGATCGAATGCCTTTTTTATAGCCTTGTGGACCAGTTATGACATCAGGTACCGCTTGTTCAGACTTCTTGAGGTAAGCAGACAAAATGGGTCAATTTTCTTCTTTTTTAAAAGATGCTTTATTTCTGGAAACATTATAAGATTTTAAAGGTATTTTGTTTCTAGAAATTTCCCGTAGAATTTTAAAAATACTCTAAAATCTGGAAAGAGGGTAACAAGAGCAGGAGTGGTGACATTTTTTTTTTTTTTTTGAGATGGAGTCTCGCCCTGTTAACTAAGCTGGAGTGCCGTGGTGCTATCTCAGCTTGCTGCAACCTCTGCCTCCCGGGTTCAAGAGATTCTCCTGCATCAGCTCCCAGGTAGCTTGGATTATAGGCACACATCAGCACGCCCAGGTAATTTTTGTATTTTTGATAGAGATGAGGTCTTGCCATGTTGGCCAGGCTGGTCTTGAACTCCTGACCTCAAGTGATCCACCTGCCTTGGCCTTTCAAAGTGCTGGGATTGTAGGCATGAGCCACCATGCCTGGTCAGTGACATGGTTTTTAAGTCTCCTTGAAATCTCCTCTCAAAAACAGAGCAAGCCTGGGCAACAAAGTGGGACCCCCATCTCTATTTTAAAAAAAGTTGGGCATGGTGGTGCACACCTGTAGTCTCAGCTACTCTAGACATTGAGGTGGAAGAGCCTGGGAGTTCGAGGCTGCAGTGAGCTGTGACTGCACCACTGCACTGTAGCCTGGGCAACAGAGTGAGACCTTGTCGCAACCAACCAACCAACTAAAAAAACCAGAGAAACTATATAGCAAAGCCAAGAACCCATAGGCAGCATTTGCAGCAAAACTAGTTTCCTTACTACAAGCCACAAGAACTGCATAGTATTAGCCTCTGTGGGGGAAGAAACAGAGGGATGCTATTATGTATTCATTCAAAGTGTGATGGGCTGATGTGAGAACAGCATTTGATATCAGAAAGGGTATTGCCTTGTCCAATACTGGGCTAGATCAAGAGGGTCCTGGTAATTTTTGAAGGTGCTAGAGCAGCAGATGCTCTGAACTTTTAAAGTTGACCAGCCAGAACTCTCTTTAAAGACAGGATCCCACAGATAGGATAAATATCAGAAATGGAATGAAAACTGAGCAGGTTGGAGACGTAGAGATGAAGGAAGAGAAGGTTCAGATAAAATGGGAGGAGGGGAATGGAACCAGGGACCCTCAAAAAATTTTTAAACACAGCACAAAAGCCGAAGAATGGGCTCAGTGAGGTTAGAACCATACCATATTCTAAAAGTTCAAGAAGACTAATTTTATGTAAAACAGCACAATAGAAAAGGATTGATGCTGCTATAGTTGTGTTTTTAGAAAAAAATAAGGGTTGAGATAAAGTCTCATACAAAATTACTTTAAGAAAAAAGAGAATAAGGTAGAGAATAATACCCTTATACAGGTTGAGCATCCTGAATTTGAAAATCTGGAATCTGAAGTGCTCCAAAATTCAAAACATTCAGAGCACTACTGACATGACACTCAAAGGAAATGCTTACTGGAGCATTTTGGATTTCAGATTTTCAGATGTGAGTTGCTCCACCAGTAAAGATAATGCAAATATTCCAAAATCTAAAAAATTTGAAATCCGAAACACTTCTGTTCCCAAGCATTTCAGATAAGAGATACTTAACCTGTAGATAATGAAAGCCCACTGCAATGACATGCCTATAAAACAGGAAAGACTGTAGCGTATGACTTTAAAACAAGCCACATATTTAAGAAAGTGATTTAAGATAGGAAAGAACAGAAGTGAAAAGAACAAAACTCAGGAAAGAATTAGAAATAAAAGAAAAATTAAAAAAAAGTTCTTGCACTGCATGGATAAAAAATAAAAGAAAAATTTCAAAAATGAAGACTAAAATAGACTAAGATCAATTAATTGCAACAGATAATAGCTTAAGAGAAATATAGGATTAAATGTAGGACATTTTTAAAATCAATAAGAAATGAAGAGATGAAAAGGAGTCAAGAGAAAATGATGAACATTGAAGATGGAGAAGAAAAATCCAGGATAAGGGCAATAGGAGCCCCTGAATTTGAAACAAAACAGAAACAAAGCAAAGGAACAGAACAGATGCTAAAATCTATAATCCCAGAAAAGTGACCTGAAACAAAAGATTTGAAAGTATGTGTTGAAAGAGCACACATTGCACACCTGAGAACATGGACTTTGAACAATATTCTAGTAAAATTATTGGATTTTAAAGGAAAGAGGGGGTTAAGGAAACTGTAAGTATCAAGGTGTGTGGCTTATAAGGAGAAGACAGTTACTTATCGTCAGACTTTGCTATGGTAATATGTTATGCCGAAAGAAAATATATGTAAGATACTTGAGCAAAGAAAATGAGAACCAAGAGTTTCAGATCAGAAAAACTGACTTTTGAGTATAAAGGACACAAATTCATCAATATTCAAAAACTTGGGGAATATTGTTTCTATGAGCCCTTCCTCAGTAATTTACTAAATAATAAGTTTCAGCAAACTAAAATGACTAGAGAAGCATCAGCGTTAGGACTGAAGATGAACATTAAGTATGTAGTTATTTGTGGAACTGATACTAACTGTGCTTTAACAGAGAGAATATAGTATATAATGAATGTATCTTCTGATGGTGAAGATAGAGTATGACTGAAAAATGGGAAACAATGGGGTAAACCAATATAAAAAGTTTTAAAATAATGTTCAGTAATCAGTTTAGTGGGAACACTATTAGTAGTGTTATTCTGAGACTTGTATGTGTGTAATACAAGATAGGGCAATTGAGTAATTATGGGACAGTTTGTATCTGTCATCCCCTGTGTTCTTAAGAACCAGGATACTCATGGAAGAGAGAACCAGGGACTTCTTTGATAAATAACCAATTCCAGGTCTAGGGCAGGAAGTATACCAGTTGAGCCAGGATTATCTTACCATAGACATAGCAAGGAAGCTATCAAAGACTACTGGGGCCATGTCAAAAGGCTCAGGAGACTATGTGAAGAGGTTCCTACTGGCCAAAGATGGGACAGTTTGAGCTCCAATAAGAATAATAATTACCATGTATTGAAACTCACCAAATAATCTATGAGGTTATAAGATGCCCCAAAATAAACTGTCCACTTTTGGAGGATGATAAGGAACTAATCCTTTATCTTGATAATTACTAAATTAAGGGAGAGAATCAAGCATTACTGACCTTATGTGAACTGCAGTACTGAGTAAGCATATAGTAGGTGAGGGGAAACATCTTTTTATAGATGTGTCCCCCTTAATAAATAAAAAAGAAATGATATAATATTACAGTTTTTCAATGCCCTAGGAAGTAATTGATCTAGGTACTGAGCATCAATGGCTGCTACTATCATAAAAAGAAACAGCCAGAAATTATGTGCCATCTATAAAAGAACAGCACCTCTAATCTTGCCCAGGAGATTGGGAAATATGGAGGACAGAGGGATATGCTGAGCTGTACCATGAGCATGCACTCAGCAAAATCCAGACTGGGTTCTTTAACAGATAAATTGTAAGGAAAGAAAAAAGGAATGGGAGACTTAAAAGACACACCAGAATTTTAAAAATTTGTAAAATGGCAAGACTACTTATTAGTTCTAGGGATACATATGTGGGTTTTTATCTATAATGAAATGCAAGGAATTACTGTAAAAATTTGGATAGTAGTTAATTTTGGTGGGAGGGAGGAAGTTGTAATTGGGATATGGAGCACATGAGGGGTTTCTGGGATGACAAGAGTTCTACTTCTTGAGCTAGGTGGTAGTTACAGGGATATTGGCCTTGAAATAATGTATTAGGCTATATATTTGTTCATGTGGTTGTATATGTGTGTTTATTTTACAGTGAAAAGGTTAAAGATGTACTCTTCTTATCTTTCTTTAAGATAAATTACAAATTTCTTTCCTGGGGGTGAAAAGGTTAGCATAAACCCATTGTGGTATCAGAAGCAGTCGAGGTGGTCGGATACCACAATTAATACTTAAAATATGTCAGATCTACTTGGCACCACTTCTGTGGACATTTTGGTATGGCAGTGAATTCCACACCACAATTCCACAGAGGCTGGTTATGGACTGTGGAACATCATATTAGGTATAGGACTTGGTGGGGGTCAGGGAAAGAGACAAACTGAGGAACCTGAATCCTCTGATTCCCCTCCTGAGGCCATAAGGGTCATGAAGCATGTGTCCTGGTTTAGGGACCTGGTTTGCAAGCCTAGGGAATATTCTGTGCCGTTCAGACCTCGAGGTCATACAGATTTGGGTTCAAGCCCCAGCTTCCTACCTTATTACTAAATGTGAGAATTTGGACAAGTTATTTAAGCTCTCTGTGGTTTGGCTGCAACATTTGTAAAATGATGTAATTAATAACACAACTTACAGGATGGTGGTACAGCCATTGAAAATAACATGTATGAAAGCCCCTGGTTAACTGAAACTGAGAGATTATTAACATTCCTTGGAAGCCCACTGAAGGTTCTGGAAAAGACCTGAGAAAGCCCTGATTTCTCACCTCTGGCTAACCTTGAGGCTCTGTGCAAGCAGGAAATGAAGGCTGAGGCAGAGCTGTAGGTTGCTAGAGCATTGAGCATGTGCCCCCACAGAGCCCCCTTGGCAAGAGGCTGATTTCAAGCATGTACGAAAATTTCTGTCCAATCATTAGTAGGGCATTCAACTGAACAGAAACCTTGGTGGCCACACATGACAAAGAATATAGACTTTACAGAATCAGTTCAGGAAAGTCAATTTAAAAAAGAAAAAAGAACAACAAACCCTGGGGAGAGGGGAGGGTATAATTTTCAGAGTTGCAACATTCTATTATGTAAAATGTTCAGTTTTCAGCAACAAAATCCTGAGACATGCAAAGAAACAAGAGTGTATGGCTCGTACACAAGAAGAAAAGCAATTAATAGAAAATATCAGCCAGGTGCCCTGGCTCATACTTGTAATCCCAGCACTTTGGGAGGCCAAGGCAGGTGGATCACCTAAAGTCAGGAGTTTGAGGTCAGCATGGCCAACATGGTGAAATCCTGTCTTTACTAAAAATACAAAAATTAGCTGGGCATGGTGGTGGATGCCTGTAATCTCAGCTACCTGGGAGGCTGAGGTGCGAGTATCTCTTGAACCTGGAAGGCAGAGGTTGCAGTGAGCCAAGATCGCGGCACTACACTCCAGCCTGGGTGACAGAGTGAGACTCCTCAAAAAAAAAAAAAAACAAAAAAATCCTCAAAGAAGCTCATTTGTTGAAATTAATAGATAAAAACTTTAAAATAGCTGGGCAACTGTGACTTGTGTCTATAATTCCATCATTTTGGGAGGCTAAAGCACAAGGATTTTGCTTGAGCCCAGGAGTTCAAGACTAGCCTGTGCAACACAGGGAGACCCCTCCATCTCTACAAAAAATTAAAAAATTAGCTGATGTGGTAGTGCATGCGTGTGGTCCCAACTACTTGGGAGGCTGAGGTGGGAGGATTGCTTGAGCCTGAGAGGTTGAGGCTGCAGTGAGCCATGATCATGCCACCATACTCCAGCTTAGGTGACAGAGCAAGACCATCTCAACAGCAACAATAACAACCAATTCCCCCAAAACCCAGCTATTATAAATATGTTCAAGGAACTAAAGAAAACCATATCTAAAGAATGAAAGGAAAATATGAGAATAGTGTCTAACCAAACAGAGAACATGAATAAAGAGATATAAATGATTAAAAGTAGTTAATAGAAATTATGTAGTTGAAAAGTACAATAATTGAAATGAAAGATTAACTAGAGGAACTCATCAGAAGACTTGAGCTGTTTGAAGAAAGAATCAACAGGAAAATTGAGATTCTCCTATCTAAAGAACAGGAAAAAAGAATGAATAAAAATATGAACAGAGACTGTAGGGCATAATCAAACATAAAAACATGCATGTCATACATGTCCCAGGAGAGGAGAGAAAGGGCAGAAAGAGTATGTGAAGAGACAATGGGCAGAAGCTTCCCAAATTTGATGAAAGATATTAATCTGAACATCTAAGATCATCAATGAACTCCAAGTAGGATAAACTCAGAGATTCACACCTAGACATATCATATTCAAACTGTTGAAAGACAAAGACAAAAAGAGAATTTGAGGCCATCAACATATCACAGAAAAGAAATCCTTAGTAAGATTAACAGCTGATTTCTTACCAGAAACCATGGCAGCCAGAGGCAGTGGGATGTCATAGTTAAAAGTGCTGCAAGAAAAAGAATATCAATCAGAAATTCTACATCTAGAAAAACGATCCTTCAAAAATGAAAGAGGGGTGTGATATCAGTGAAAATGGCAGAGTAGGTAACTCCAATGTTTGTCTATACAGAGAAACATCTAAAAAAAGGAGCAAACCTGCCAGAACTCTGGAAAATAGCTAAAGGTCTACAGCAACCCAATGAACATGGAATCAAGAAAGAAGCAACTTAAAAACTGCAGGAAAGCTTATAAAAAAAAGACAAAAAAATGCCTGGGGCACATAGTGAGACCTAGTCTCTATGGAAAAAACAAAACAAACAATAGGCATGGTGCCATGTGTCTATAGTCCCAGCTACTCAGGAGGCTGAGGCAGGAGGATTGTTTGAGGTCAGGAGGTCAGGGCCGTAGTGAGCCATGATTGCACCACTGCACTCCCACCTGGGTGACAGAGTACGATCTTGTCTCCTAAAAAAAAAAAAAAAAAAAAAAAAAGGGCCAGGCACAGTGGTTCATGCCTGTAATCCCAGCACTTTGGGAAGCTGAGGTGGGTGGATCACTCAAAGTTGGGAGTTCGAGACCAGCCTGACCAACATGGAGAAACTCCATCTTTACTAAAAACACGTGGTGGCATATACCTGTAATCCCAGCTACTTGGGAGGCGGAGGTAGGAGAATTGCTTGAACCCGGTAGGTGGAGGTTGCAGTAAGCTGAGATCATGCCATTGTACTCTAGCCTGGGCAACAAGAGCAAAACTCTTGTCTCAAAAAAAAAAAAAAGATAATAATAAATAATTATCAGCATTTATATAAATAAATGCTGGTGAGGATGTGGAGAAAGGGGAACTCATCTACATTGTTGCCAGGAATGTAAATTAGTACTGCTGTTATGAACAACATTATGGAGTTTCCTCAAAAAATTAAAAACAGAATTACCATATGATTCAACAATCCTACTACTGAGTATATAGCCAAAGAAAAGGAATTCTCTATACTGAAGAGATACCTGCAATCCCACATTCATTATAGCACTGTCGAAAATAGCCAAAATATGGATTTAACCCCAGTGTTCATCAGTGGATGAACGGATTTTAAAATGTGCTGTATTCTGTTGTGAATAGAACTTATTTTAAATGGATTTAAAATAGTATTCACAATAAAATACTATTCATACATAATAAAGTACAAAATCCTGTCATTTGCAGTAACATGGAGGAATTTAGAAGACATTATGTTAAGTGTAATAAGCCAAGCACAGAAGAACAGATACCACATGATCTCATGCATGTGGAATCTAAAAAAGTTGACTCATAGAAGTAGTATATTAGTTTTTGCATCACTATAAATAAATACCTGCAGCTGAGTAATTTATAAAGAAAAGAGGTTTTATTTTGGCTCATGGTTCTGCAGGCTGTACAGGAAGCATAGTACTAGCATCTGCTTCTGGTGATGCTGGCCCCAGATGCTTGAGAGGATTGCTTGAGCCTGAGTGATGATCTGTGATCACATCTTTGTGCTCCAGCCTGGGCAATAGAGCAAGACCCTGTATCAAAACACCACCACCACCACCCCCAAAAAACCCAAGGTCTGTTCTGTTGCCTCTGGAACCAAGGAGCAGGGTTTCACATTGGGAATGTAAGCTGGTGCAAGGGATGGGCTCCCAGGGCCGTGGGGAGCTCCACCCCAGTGGCTTTGCGGGGTATACTCCCTGCGTCTGCTTTCATGGGTTGGAGTTGAGTGCCTGCAGCTTTTCCAGGCTCAGGAGGCAAGCTGCCCATGGCTCTATCATTCTTGGGTCTGGAGAGTGGTGGTTCCCTTCCCACAGCTCCACTAGGCAGTGCCCTAGTGGAGACTCTGTGTGGGGACTCCAGCCTCATATTTCCTCTTTACACTGCTTTAGTAAAGGTTCTATGTGAGGACTCTGCCCCTGTAGCAGGCTTCTGTCTGGACCCTTGGGTTTTCTTATACATCCTCTGAACTCCAGGAGAAAGCTGCTAAACCTCCTTCGCTCTTGCATCCCCTAAGCCCACAGACTTAACACCATGTGGAAGCCACCAAAGCTTGCAGCAGCTTGTGCTCTCCAAAGTCATGGCCTTAGCAATGTCTGGGGCTCTTTGAGCTAAGACTGGAGCTGGAGCAGCCAAGATGTGGGGAGCAGTGTCCCAAGGCTGCTCAGGGCACCAGAGCCCTGGGCCTGGCCTCAGAAATCATTCAGTCTTCCTAGGCCCCTGGGCCTGTTGTTATGGGAGGGGTTGCCTTGATCTGTGAAATGCCTTCAGGGCCTTTCCCCCATTGTCTTAGATATTAGCACTTGGCTCCCTTTTAGTCATGCTAATCCCTCTAGCAAGTGGTTGCTTCATAGCCTGCTTGAATTTCTCTCCTGATAGGGCTTTCTCTGTCTCTGCCAAATGGCCAGTCTGCAAGTTGTCTAGACTTTTATGCTGTGCTTCCCTTTTAAATATAAGTTCCAACTTTGCTCCCATATCTGATCATAGGCTATTAGAAGCAGGAAGGACACATCTTGAATGTTTTGCTTCTTAGAAATTTCTTCTGGTAGATTCCCTAAGTCATCACTTATTATGTTCAGCCTTTCACAAGGCCCTAGGATATGGAAACAAAAAATAAAAAATAAAAACCAGGCATGATGCCATGTGTCTATAGTCCCAGCTACTCAGGGGCTGAGGCAGGAGGATTGAACTCAGGAGGTCAAGACTGTAGTGAACCACGATTGCACCTGTGTACTCCCACCTGGGTGACAGAATGAGATCTTATCTCTTAAAAAAAAAAAAAGGGCCAGGCATGGTGGTTCATGCCTGTAATCCCAGCACTTTGGGAAGCTGAAGCGGGTGGATCACCTGATGCAACCAAGTTCTTTGCTGAGGCATAACAAGTGTGATGTTTACTGTAGTTCTCAATAGATTCCACATTTCCATCTGAGACCTCAGCGGCCTGGGCTTCACTGTCCATATCTTTATCAGCATTTTCGTCACAACCATTTAACCAGTCTCTAAGAGGTTCTAAACTTCTTAGAGAATCCTCACTTCTGAGACCTCCAAGCTCTTCCAGGCTCTGCCTGTTACTTCTTACCTGTTACCTAGTTCCAAAGCCGCTTCCACATTTTCAGGTATCTTTATATCAGTACCACACTTCTGGTACCATTTTGCCATAGCAGTTTTTGTGTTGCTATAAAGAAACCTGAGGCTGGGTAATTTATAACGAAAAGAGGTTATATTTTGGCTCATGGCTCTGCAGACCATACAGGAAGTGTGGTGCTAGTGTCTGCTTCTGGTGAGGGTCCCAGGAAGCTTAATGGTAGAAGGCAAAGGGGAGCCAGTATGTCACATGGTAAGAGAGGGAGCAAGGGTTGGGGGAACTGCCACACACTTTAAAACAACCAGATCTCGTGTGAACTCAGAGTGAGAACTCAGTTATTATCCACGGAATGGTGCTAAACTGTTCATGAAGGATCTGCTCCCATGATCCAGTCAACTCCTGCGAGGCCCCATCTCCAACACTGGGAACCACATTTCAACATGAGATTTGGAGGAGACAGACATCCAAACCATATCATGTGAATAGTGCTGACTAAAGGCTGGGAAGAGTAGAGGGCAAGGAGAGGAGGAGAGGTTGGTTAATGAGGTATAAAGTTACAGTTAGGAGGAGTTAATTTTTGTGTTCTGTGTAATAGGGTGATGATATTCAGCAATATGCATTGTATACTTCAAAATAGCTAGAAGAGAGGACTTTGAATGTTCTTATCACAAAGAAATGATAAGTGTTTGAGGTGATGGATATGCTAATTACCCTGGTTTGACATTACACCTTGTATATATGTATTAAAACATCATACTGTACCCCATAAATACAATTATTATATGTCAATTAAAAACAAAATAAAAGTTAAAAAACAACACAATCTATAAAAAGCTGATTGCAAACATTATACTTAATGATGAGAAACTTGATGCCTTCCTACTAAGATCAGGAACAAGAAAAGGATGTCTGCTTTCACCACTCGTATTTAACATCATACTGGAAGTCATGGCTAATGCAATAAAACAAGAAAAAGAAATAAACATGTGAAGACTGGAAAGGAAGAAATAAAACTGTCTTTGTTCACATATATATTTTAAAAGTTAGGAAAGTTTTGTTATATTTTCACTTACCATGTCCACCCCCCTCCCCAGCATGGTGGTGATCCTGAAGACAGCAGTATTCCTAATGTAGAATCCTGGTCCTTGGTTCCAGAGCAGACTTTGTTTGTTGGGATGGGGTCTTGCTCGGTTGTCCAGGCTGGAGTGCAGAGGCATGATCACAGATCATTGCAGCCTCAGCTGCTTGGCCTCAAGCAATCTTCCCACCTTAGCCTCCTGAGTAGCTGGGGCCACAGGCATGCACCATCATGCCCAGTTAATTGTTGTATGATTTGTAGAGAGGGGGGTCTCGCTATGCTGCCAAGGCTGGTCTCAAACTCCAGGGCTCAAGCGATCCATCCACCTTGGATCTCCCAATAGTCACAAGCCACTGTGCACTAGCCCAGACCTTGTTCTCAAAGAATTGTATTGGTGAGGAGAGATCCAAGATGGCCACGTAGCAGCAGCTCAGGATTGTAGCTCCCAGTGAAAGCGCAGAGAGTGAGTGGATGCCGCAATTGCAGACGAATTTTTGATGCCCACAGACTGGGAGATTCCCGGAGAAGGAGCAACACGG
>CAUYQU010004119.1:0-59947 GCA_963574635.1 Cheracebus regulus
CAGCAAACTGACCAAGAACAGAAAATCAGACACCGCATGTTCTCACTCACAGGCGGGTGTTGAACAATGAGAACACATGGACACAGAGAGGGGAGTATCACACACTGGGGTGTATTCGGGGGGAATAGGGGAGGGACAGTCGGTGGGTAGGGAGGTTGAGAAGGGATAACAGGGAGAGAAATGCCAGATATAGGTGATGGGGTGATGGAGGCAGCAAACCACATTGCCATGTATGCACCTATGCAATAATCCTGCATGATCTGCATATGTACTCCAGAACCTAAAATGCAATTAAATATATATGTAAATATACATATATACATAAAAATGTCATTCAGCACCATCTAACAGCAGTTAGATTTATTTCTCTAAAAGTGGAATAATACAGGAGTTATTAAGAAATAATTTAGGCAGCTAGATAGGGTAAGAGGTCTTGGTGGAAATTTTTCTTTTAATAGAAAAAAGCCCCTGAATCATTTTGCTCCTAACAGAAAGGTGGCTTGAAGAGCCTGGCTGGCAAGCTTTGATATGCAAATGCTGGCGACTAAAAACTAGGTTCATCGGCGGTGAACACCTGAAAATAACACCATGTGCTCAAAACATCCTGGTGGCCTGCATTCGCATATTAAAGGATTAAGGTGGGACCTCCAGGTTTTTCTTGGGCTACATAAATGACACCTGGTCAATCCAATCCCCTGGGCCCTATGCAAATCAAACACAGCCTCCTCCAGCCTTCAATATAAGCAACTACTTTTCCAACACACATGGAGTTCCTTCTCTAGACTGGGAGCCCCTCTCCCTCTGTCTCTGTACAGGAGAACTTCTTCCTTCTTTCTTGGTTATTAAACTCTTTGCTCCTTAAAACCACTCCACGTGTGTCCATGTCATTTTATCTACATTGGTGCAAGACCAAAAACCCTGGTGTTTCTCCAGTCATCGGGCCATATCACTAGGGCCCTTAAGTGAAACATTTGACTTTAACTTGTTTTTTCTTCTTGATAAATAATTTGATTTTATTTTGGGGAAGCAGAATTATATGATGGAATAAATGAATCATTGGCTGTTGGGATATTGAAAGGGAAATGTACCACTTTCCTGGGGTAAGCAAATAATGCTTCGTGATATGTATTTCAGATAAGCCTCATTCTTAGCTTGATTTTATTTCCTTACTTGCTTTCACTTTATCCCATATTTCTAATGTCATCTTGATGTATTTTATGTATTTTTGAAATGTAAGTCTTTTTAGAATGTAACTATATCAATAAACAAAATTAAATGACTGATGCTAATAAGGTAACCAACAGACATAAGCAAAGAGGAAATACCTATATATTTGTCGATTTCTTATATACGATCTATGGCGATTTTGAAAATTGTGTTGGGATTTCTCTGCAAATCCTATAAGATCCTGCTTCACTTACAGAGTTGAAAGCAGGTTTGGTTTAGTTCAGCTGAGGAAAGTCACTGGAATGAGAGGAAGTTCTGCACTTTAACTTCAGTGTGGTTATTATTAACCAGCTGCATGGTCTTGGCCAAGGCTCCTGAGAACTGGTTTCCCTATTTTAAGTGTCAAGGGTTGATCAGTTCAGAAATATTAATGTCTTTAGGGGCCCAAAGACCTCAGTGAGGAAGTAAATGTGTGAATTTCTGGGTGTGATACAGGACAAGTGGGCGCTGTGTGGATGGAGAGCACCTGCCTTGTCCAAGGCATTCCAGTCAAGTGAGCAGAGTGGGTTAAATTTGTCCACAGGCTGTCAGGTGAGTTTTTAACTCCTTTTTCATTTTTGTTTTATTTTTTTTCTTTTTCTAATCCCTTGGTCCCAGTGATCCTGCAGGGCCCTGGCTATTCTGACAGTCTGTGGTGATAACTCCATTGTTCCATGCAGTCCACCTCTTTCAGCCCAGGCAAGTGTGAAGAATGAAATGACAGCTGGAGTGGGAGCTTGAGCAAGAGGATCACCAGTCCAGAGATGGGAGAAACTTTTTACGAATTCAGGGACAGCCTCCGGCATTGGCACCAGGATGTAGCTGCATATGGCTGGGAACAGTGGTAGCTAACAGACTGCCCTGGTGGGTGCTGTGAGGAGCAGGCTGCCCTTTCTGATTCTGACTTTGAGCTGGCTATATATCTAAGAAGCTGAATCACAAACAGTGGCAGGCAGTAATAAATAACTCTTTCCTGGCTTGTCTTTCTTCCCTCCCCTAGGCCCCTAGGCATTCAGCCTACTTTCTGCTCCTTTTACAATTTTCTCATTATATTCTACCCATCACTCAAGCATAGTTCAAATGCCAGTTCCTCCTGGAAGCCCTACTTTCTCCTCAGTTGGAGTTCTCTGTGCTCTACTGGTGTTTTACTTGGTGTTCATTGAGTGCAGATTGCATTCTACCAGGTACTAGTATTATTATATAGAGTCTGATTTCCCTTGCTGGAACATAAGCATGTTGAGAGGAGAAACCACGTTTCCTGATTTTCTATCGTTCTCTTAGCCTAGAACAGTGCATTGCTCAAAATAAATGGTAGTAAATATTCAGTAAATAAGTTAGGAAAGCCTAGGGCATTCAGAAACACAGGCTTAGTCCTGCTTGCTGGAACTATTAGCTTTGCAACTTAGAATGAATTATCAACCTACGCCTCAGTGTTTATCATTAGTTAAGTTATTTTAGAGGTTGTATAAGAAAATTATGTACAATTCTCAGCATAATATCTGGTGCCTGTTAAGCACTGAATAAATGTTTAAGAAAACATTGGCTGTGTTGAGTTATATGTGCCCCATAACTGCATTCCTTTCTTCACTGTGTGAAAAATGAGTTTATGCATGTTAATACCATAATGCCAAAGATGGCTTTGTGGGTGACCACTTTGTGATGGACCAGGAATGCACTGACAAAAATTGGAAAACACAAATTCTGCATCTTAGATTTAGAGGGATATGGAGACAGTGACTGATGTTGGAAAGCAGCAATTGGAAACTAATTATGAAGACAGGGCCTGAGGTAAACAGAGTAAATTTAATTAAAAGGAGTGGTTGTACTGGCTGTCTAAATGACATATTTGTTTTTTTGAGAAAAAGAGAGAATGTCAGAGGTAGAGATTAAGCAAAAACTGACAAAAATTCAGAGAGAGAATCTGCTTGTGGAATCTCTCCCACTAGGGTTTGTGAGGTAGAGAGAGACCAGGCAATTCTTATCTGTGGATGCCTGAGGGTTGAGCAACCTACCTGGAAACCTTGGGCTGTACCTGGGTCAGGGGATTGACACTGGGTCTGACCAGAAGGGGTGGCATCCTCCAAGCTCAGGGAAGAGAATCCTCTATTCTCTTGGAATGAGAAAACCCCACACTGAAAGTCTAACTAATCTGTTAAAACATGCAAAGTTCCCGGCTGGGCACAGTGGCTGACGCCTGTAATCCCAGCACTTTTGGAGGCCAAGGCGGGTGGATCATGAGGTCCGGAGTTCGAGACTAGTCTGACCAACATCATGAAACCCCATCTCTACTAAAAATGGAAAAATTAGCGGGGTATGGTGCTGCACACCTGTAATCTCAGCTACTCTGGAGGCTAAGGCAGGAGAATCGCTTGAACCTGGGAGGTGGAGGTTGTGGTGAGCCGAGAGCCATTGCACTCCAGCCTGGGTGACAGAGTGAGACTCAGTCTCAAAAAAAAAAAAAAAAAAAAAAATTCCAAGTGCAAGTTGGTGACTGAGCTCTGGATGAGTAATTCCCATATATTCCTGGAGCCAGAAATTCCACAATTTCTATTTTTTTGTTTATTTGTTTTTTTTTTGGCACCTTTTTTTTTAATTGCAATATAGGTTTTGAGGTACATGTGAAGAATATGCAAGATTGTTGCATAGGTAAACACATGGCAGTGTGATTTGCTGCCTTCCTCCCCATCACCTGTATCTGGCATTTCTCCCCATGCTATCTCTCACCAACTCCCCACCACCCCCCACTGTCCCTCCTCTATTTCCCCCCAAAAGACCCCAGTGTGTGATTCTCCCCTCCCTGTGTCCATGTGCTCTCATTGTTCAACACTCGCCTATGAGTGAGAAGATGTGGTGTTTGATTGTGCCACATTTTCCCTGTCCATCGATGGACATTTGGGTTGGTTCCAAGTCTTTGCTATTGTGAACAGTGCTACAATGAACATTCCTGTTCATGGGTCCTTATAGTAGAATGATTTATAATCCTTTGGATATATACCCAGTAATGGGGTTGCTGGGTCAAATGGAATTTCTATTTCTAGGTCCTTGAGGAATCGCCACACTGTCTTCCACAATGGTTGAACTAATTTGCACTCCCACCAACAGTGTAAAAGTGTTCCTATATCTCCACATCCTCTCCAGCATCTGTTGCCTCCAGATTTTTTAATCATCATTCTAACTGGTATGAGATGGTATCCCAGTGTAGTTTTGATGTGCATTTCTAAAATGACCATTGATGATGAGCATTTTTTTCATATGTTTGTTGGCCTCATATATGTCTTCTTTTGAAAAATGTCTTTTGAATGGGCTTGTTTGTTTTTTTGTTTTTTTGTAAATCTGTTTTAGTTCTTTGTAGATTCTGGATATTAGCCCTTTGTCAGATGGGTAGATTGCAAAAATTTTTTCCCATTCTGTTGGTTGCCGATTCATGCTAATGACTGTTTCTTTTGCTATGCAGAAGCTGTGGAGTTTGATTAGGTCCCAATTTGTCTATTTTGGCTTTTGTTGCCAATGCTTTTGGTGTTTTGATCATGAAGTCCTTGCCTATGCCTATGTCCTAAATGGTTTTTCCTAGGTTTTCTTCTAGGGTTTTTATGGTGTTAGGTCTTATGTTTAAATCTTTAATCCATCTGGAGTTAATTTTAGTGTAAGGGGTCAGGAAGGGATCCAGTTTCTGCTTTCTGCACATGGCTAGCCAGTTTTCCCAACACCATTTATTAAACAGGGAATCCTTTCCCCATTGCTTGTTTTTGTCAGGTTTGTCAAAGATCAGATGGTTGTAATGTGTGGTGTTGCCTCCAAGGCCTCTGTGCTGTTCCATTGGTCTATATCTCTGTTTTGGTACCAGTACCATGCTGTTTTGATTACTATAGCCTTGTAATATAGTTTGAAGTCTGGTAGTGTGATGCCTCCAGCCTTATTTTTTTGCTTAGAATTGACTTGGCTATGCAGGCTCTCTTTTGGTTTCATATGAAGTTTAAGGTGGTTTTTTTCAGTTCTGTGAAGAAGGTCATTGGTAGCTTGATGGGGATAGCATTGAATCTGTAAATTACTTTGGGCAGTATGGCCATTTTCATTATATTGATTCTTCCTAACCATGAGCATGGAATGTTTCTCCATCTGTTTGTGTCCTCTCTTATTTTGTTGAGCAGTGGTTTCACAATTTCTTATAATTTGCATTGTTCTTGATTTGTGAAGCGCCCATAATGAATGACCTGATGTTGCATTAATGGAAGGACCTGAGACTAGATGAAGCTTCATGGAAAGCCCAAATATTAGAAGATTGCTTGCTGAGCATGGAATTAAACTACCTTATTTCACTAACTCTAAGACATGTGTATTCTCACATTTTTAACATCTTCAGAATTATGATACATATTGACAATGATTTCTTACTGTTGCTGTTGATCAGGCAGCATTTGAAATGTAGCTTGTTAAAGTCTACATATGCATAAAATCAATAGCCTCAGCATCAAAACTTGGAAAATGGGTCAGTGCTTTGGGAGAAAATCTCAGAGACAACTGTGGATCACTCTTTTAAGGTATGTAAGAAAAAGATAAGAAAAGTCCAAAATAGGCAAATATATATAGACAGAGAGTAGATAGGTGATTTCTTGGAACCAAAGGGTGAGGGTTGGGGGTTAGTGTAGGTGAGGGTGGGGGAAAGAGAGAAATTTGGAATGACTACTAATGATTAAGGAGCTTCTTTTTTGGGTGATGAAATGTTCTAAAATTAATTATGGTGATGGTTGCACAACTCTACAAACCAACTACAATCCATTGCGTTGTATACTTTACATGGATGAATTGTATGACATGTGAATTACATCTCAATAAAACCATTTTTATAAGGAAATGTGAACTTACGATGATCGCAATGGTTCAGGAGATGGAAAAAAAGTTAATGACTCTCAGGCAAAAAGTGATTAGGAATAATCAAGTTTGTATTGTGAAGAAACTTTAGAAATATTTTGAATTTTACTTACATTGTTCAGTTTGTATATATACAAGATGAAAATGCTTAAGTCAGTCTCTAGCATTTAAGAGCCAAAAGGAAGCTTACACATGTAGAAGAGAAACATGGAGGAAGTGCTGTGGCCTGGGAATGGTAACAGCAAAGCCTTTGCCATGGCTAGGTGGAAGAGGGAAGATACTACTTGTAGCCAGAGGGAGAGAGTTGTGAGACAACTCTCTTGTGAGTAGTAAGTGTAAGAAGAGAAGGGCTAGAACTAGTGCGAGTGACCCTTGGTCAGAGAGCTGGAGGAATAAATAGCCCCATCTCCTTTTCTCTCTCAGACTCTAATCTCTGACTGAGGTTCCCCATTGGTCAAACTCAGTTGCAAGCCAGGAGTTAGAGTATATAATCCATTAGCTCTCAAACTTTTTGGTGATAGAACTCTTTTACACTCTTAAAAATTATTGAGAATCCCAAAAAACGTTTGTTTTTGTGACTAATATCTATTGATATTTACCACACTGAAAATGAAATCTAAGAAACAAAAATAATTAATTAAATGAAAAATAACAGAAAACCTATTGCATATTAATAAAAATGACATATCTAAACAAAAATAGTTATATATTTCAAAAATAGTTATATATTTCAAAAATAGTGAGTAGAGTAGCATTGTTTTATATTTTTGAAAATCACCTTAATGCTCAGCTTAATTGAAGATGACTGGATTCTCACATTGGCTTCTGCATTCAAAATCCTGTAATATATTGTTTTGGTTTAAGTGTATGAAGAACATCTGTCCTCATATAGGCATGTGGTTGGAGAAGTAAGGGGTATTGAAAATACCTTTTCATGTAAGCATGAATGTTCTTTTTAAATAATACACAACAGCTTAACAAGTTGTTTCTTAAAGGTTGGTGCAGTGTGGAATCTGAAATTATATCACTGCATTTTTTGCACTTTGTTACATTAAAATTAATTGGTCTATCTTGTATGTTGAATGTACCTTTTACTTGTGCATGATTTTCTAGCTTCATGCTTTGGTTATTTAGCAAATATCAGTTTAGTGAATTATGTACATTGACCACATATTGACATATATGACAATATTAAAAATAACCACATTTGTTGCTATCACTACTGATCTCATCTGAAGAATCTTTAAGTTCTGGGAAGTTGCCAACTTTATTGTAGCAGATAAAAGTTAAAAATTCTGTTTACTTGAAAGCTCAAATTTTGTCATTGGCAACAAATATTAATACCATCACTTGTTTTTCTTGAAGTGACAGACCCACTTGCATTATTTTTGAGAAGATATCTGTCAAATACCTAATTCCAAATACCATGGTTTGTCTGCTGGTCTTCTTTCTAAATGATATTTCATGAGAAAAGCAGGTATTTTAACTTGCAGACCAAACAATCCTGTATATGCTCTTCTAGGAGGCAACCCTCATGCTTTGGTATGCAGCAGAACTGCTTTACGCATGCTCCCATTCTGATAAACCATTACTTCTTTTTAGAGATGGGGTCTTGCTCTATTGCCCAGGTTGAAGTGTAGTGACTATTCGCAGGCCATAATAGTGCACTTGCAGCCTCTCAAACTCCTGGGCTCAAGTGATCCTCCTGCCTCAGCCTTTTGAGGAGCTGGGACTACAGGTGCTACTGATGCTACTGTGCCTGGTTCATATCTCCATTTTATAAGATGGAATATTAAAAAGACAAACTCCAAGGTTTAAATAGAATAAAATTAATATTGTGTTTGCTGCTTTATTACAGACATCCTTAAATAAAAATGGATTTTTAAAATAATTGAGAGTACTTGGTGAGTGAAAAGCATAATGACTGCTAGTACACTTTAGTGCCCCTGCCTTGGTGCCTGCTAAGGTGACAGACAGGCATTATTCACCTTTGCTTTCATATCATCAATGCAAATGCTATCACAGCAGAAAAGAGAAATAATGAATTCATATTATTATAAAGATAGTTTTAACCTTCTGTACCTCCTGAAAACATCTGGTGGAGGCCCAAGGGTCTGAGGAACATACTTTGACTGCAGAGGTAGCTCTTCTAAGGCAGCCTTCTGGGGCAGAAAGCCATATGAAAAAAAGGTAGGGAGTAGATTTTGCAGGGACAGGTGAAAGGAAGTTATATAAAACAAAGCCTAAATAAGCACTTCACTGTTAAAAGTCTCTAAGAAAGATATAGCATAGTATAATTGCAGCTTGTTTGTTCTTTAGTTGTATATAAAATAATGTGCATTTTTGAATGGATTCTTTGAGTCTTAGGTTCTATCATCTATTATAAGGAAAGAGAATCAAAAGAATCACATGATGAAGAGGGCCTGATGTATCTCTTTCCATGATCGTGTGGAATTGCCGTGGGGATCAGATAGGTTGGAGTCTTTGGGACTGAGTTCCTGCTCCCTAGGTGGAATATTGGGATTATTTATCTGAGAAAAACATGGTTTTCTAGGCTTCTTTTGCTAATTAATCTCTTTTAAGATAGATATTTTGTCTTTTAAATTATGAATGCATAGATGAATAGGTGAATGAATAAGTATTGGTGGCCTAGAAACCACTGTGCCTTCTTCAAGGAACTTCGCCTATCTACTCTCATGGGATGATTTTGTCCCTTAATATTTACAGGGCAGTTTTACCTTCTTTATCTCCAAGTACCTTTCACCCTTGGGGAGGAAGGATCATCTCACAGTCACCCTTGCACTCCTTGCCCTATATGCTTATAGACAATGAAGAAATGGAACTGATCTGTGCATCCCAGTGTCTTCAGACGCTTTTCCACATTTGTCTGGCCAGCAAAGGCTCAAGAGGAAGGTTAGTGTCATCTGCAAACTGCAATCACATGGGTTTATATTTCCAAAAGAAATGGCAGCCTGAAACCTATTCTTCACTTCAAGGGGATTAGAGCTTCAGCTGATATTGGACTCTCTTATTTGTTTCTATAAAATTTTAACAGCCTGAAATGGCATTAAACTCTGTGGAGAGCACAATATAATGCCACTAATCCTGTTGATCTTACAATGCTTTACAGAGGCGAGAAGAACAATAAATCCTTTTATGTGTAAATCAGGAGAGATGTTAGCCATTTCTCTGCAAGGACATATCTTATTACTAGAGCTGGCTGAAATAAATTAGAGCTCAAGTATTAAATTTGAGATGCTCCCTTTTTCTTCTCTCTGATAGTCCACAGATTCTCACCCTCCTCTGATAGTCCCTTCTTCAAATAGTTGTATGCTTCCATCTGTCTGTCTGTCTGTCTGTCTGACTGTCTGTCTGTCTGTCTGTCTCTCTGTCTATCTATCAATTTGCTAAACCTCAGGCTTTGGCCATCCTGCCATTTTAGGACACATTCCTGCAGAGTATTGTGACAGATATTTTTAGGGAACAGAGTAAGACTTGAGTCTTGGTTTTTAAGAGCTCGTAGTCTACTAGAAGGAGTAAATAAAATGAATGTGTAACAGAAACTTAAGGCTGCATTTAGTAGACTGTTGGTGAGGGTAAGGGCTTAGCGATTGTGCTTGAATTCTGTGCTTGTCTCCCCCACTTTCCACCTTTACAACCCCAGGCAAGTTCCTTGACCTCTCTGAACCTGGGTTCTTCATTTGCAATACAAATTAACTACATAGGGTTTTGTGATGATTAAATGAAGCATAGCCTATTTAGCACAATGCTATTTATTGCATAATTAGTACTATAATTTGTGCTCAACCAGATGTATAAGCAATGACCAAACTGATCCTTATAATCATTATTAATGGTGGATTTGCTCCACTGCCAATAATAAAATGCATCAGGTTTGAGTTTCTTTGCATGTACATTAGGATAGGCTGCTTTCAGAAATAAAGCTGACCAAGAGCCCCTGAACACTCACCAGCATTATACATATGGTAAAGTTATTTATTTTACACAAGTTATATGGCCATGATTAAGAAGAGATACTCCTGAAACTGTCTTTCCCGTGGTAGAATATGTTGCAATAAAACACTTGGTACTGTTTCAAATAATTCCTATTCATGAATCCAAGTGTGTTGCCTTTCCAGAGCTGGAATTTATCCAGATTGAAGATAGTCATGGTCACTGCCCTGCACATGTCATCATGTTTTCTGGATGTGGTACCATATACACCAAGCCCACTGTCTTCAGCTGTTTGCAAATTTGGCCAATATCTGTGCTTAATGTCTTCCCATTTTCTATTATACAGGGTGATACCCACCACTTCTCTCTCTTGCTTCCCCTTCTCATTCTGATACAGACACCCATGACTCATCTGAGTTATGCAGGAAAAAGGGAATCATAGTCGCTAGAATTTAGGGTACCAAAAGAGCCAATCTGCTTTAGGACTTTGGCAATCTAGAGTTCCCTGTGGAACAGGAGAGCAATGGATAAGTGAAAGAGGCATATAAGCAAAATATCAAAGTGTCTCGTAGCCCCAGTTCTGATTTATTTGTCATGCTGGATGAATCACTGAGATTTCTGAGGCCTCAATCCACCCATTTGTATAGTAGATATATTGCACTGTAAGGTTATTTCATACACCAGCTCACCGATAAACATTTATAAAGAGCCTACTCTGTATAATGCATTGTGTAGAATATGAGACACAGTTACACACACAGACTACACACATCATTGCTCAGAATGTGATGAGAGCCACAGTAAAAGTAAAAAAAACGTGAGGGGCTGCAGTCTTTCTGCTCTGTTTCTTTAAGCTACTTTTTAGTTCTAGCCATTAGGGGCAAATTTGTGATTTATCTTTTCAAGTTTATTCACATCTCATGGATCATCACTACATTTCTGGGACTCTGTTGTCTCCTCTGGAAAATAAGGGAAATGAATCAAATAGTGATTTTAAAGGATTTTTTTTTTTTCAAAGGGGCAGATGGAGAAAGGTGAGGAAGATTAAAGGAGAAAATCCATAGGGATGAATCATTCTGTGGTCACATATCTATTATCTTATTTGTCTCCTAAACTCATTGTGAGTGGGCAATGAAGATATTCTTGTTCTTTTTTGATCTTGAAGAAAATTAAGACTCGTAGAGGCTGAATCATGTTCTGAAGGATACATCAAAGTCAGGATGCTCAGTACAGAGCTATCAGTGTGATGCACAAAGGAATCTATGTTAATTCCGTAAACTGGAAACTCACCTTTGCCATGATTCCCACCTTCTTTACCTAATAAGCTTTGTCAGAATTAACTCGTCATCAGCATTTTCTCCTCCTAAATTATAATGCATGTGCTATCAGTTTTTGGTGAAAATTTTTCATCTTAGTTGAGGTTGGAGTGTTTAGAATGAGCTCACACAGAGGATGTTTCTCCTGCCAGTAGGTGGCAGAGTGGGTAAGCTTGTCTGAGAATGAAAATGAAATCTGAAAGGAGGGAGCTTGGATTCGGATCTCCTGCTGAATCAACCTGTATTGATGATGTACCTACATTGCAAAGCCGACCACAAAACATGGAAGACTTGAAAAAGACACCATGTCTTTCTTTTGCAGTTCACATTTAGCAGATCCATAACAAGACTTTTCATTTTTATAACAAGAAACGTTATGCAAATGGTTAGTAAAGAAACAAAAAGAGCAAAATACAACTTTGTTAGGGAAACTCTACATTTCTTATCTCTTAGGACTATCAATATCATGCATTGATAGTCCTGACCTTTAGATGACTCTAATACTGAGAAAACCAAACTCTGCTTATAAGGAGCCACAAACAAATTAAAAACAATAACGCTCCCAAACTCTGACTCACTCAGGGACCCCAGCCTTCTCTAGAGGAAGAAAGTGCCCTCTTCTTTTCCTGACTATCCACTGATACTGACAAATGCTAAAGGATTTTCTCTGGAACAAGTTATCTTTATACCATTCCTTTGAATAACCAAAGGAAACTCATTGAAACTATTTATAATTTTATATAAAGAAGAAATAACTTGTGAAAGATATTTTTTACATGTCTATTTGTCTACTGAATTATTAAAAGGCAAGACATGGAAGATGAAAATACTGGTGAATTATCATTCATGCTGTAAAACCCAGCAAAATTGGGGTCTCCCTGGTGAAGATTTTTCTGTCTTTTAAATTTGTTTATCCTTTCTTCTGGGCTTCTAAAGCACAGTGTGCCTTTTGGCATCACATACATTTATAAGGCTCTTTTAATAACTTTTAAAATATATTTATATTTTTCTCACTTAACTGAGATCTTGTATGCCATGATGAAATAATTAGTCATCTTTATTCTACAGTGCCAAATGCAGGAATCATATATTAAGTAGCTACTGAATAAATAATATACAGATAGACAAATGGTTAAAAAGGAAGGATTGGGTAATTTCTAAACTGCCTCTTCATTTTTGGATGAATATGAAAGCAACCATGCAGAAATTGTGAAATGACAGACAGCTTGGTGGCATCATTTTTGTGACACATCAGCTATAACACATTTTAGAGCCATATCTAAGTTCATATCTGACCCTGCCACGTTCTAGAAAATAATTGAACATCTTTGAGCTTGTTTACTCATAAAATGGGAAAAATAATAGTGCTTTATATAACTGTTACTAGTTTAAATTGCTAATAAAGAGTGTTATACAATGTGAATATACATAAGGTATGATGACTATTGCTGTTAGTTCTGAGACAAACCACTTTCTAAGTGGTATTGAATATCTTTACAGTCAGCCAAATTGGCAAACAAATCAAAAGTATTTTTTTTTTATAGTTTTGAGAAACAAAACAAGAAGTTTTTTGTTTTCTCTCTCTCTCTCTTTTTTTTAATATCACCTTGATTTTGCTACCAAAGAAGTAAAGGCAATTTTGCAGATGACAAATGGCTGATTCATTGAAGGAAAAAAAATGATTTGCATTTGTTACTTATTTTTATGATTTACTTTAATGGACAAATTGGAATTAAAAAGGGCTTATTTATTCTTATACGAAATTTTAAAAGGTGTTTTTATAAAAATCCTGATTTTGTTATTTCTCTGATAGGTCTTAGATACCTTTTTTTTCCTAGAAGATTTATAAATTAAAGTTTATTTTGATAAGCTATAATTTGAAGAATGACTTTAAGAATAATTTGAAGAATGACTGTAGAATGAAATGGGGACTTGTGAAATTTTGAGAGTGGAGAATCCCTTTGGATAAAGAGAAAACACTCAAAATACATTTGTGATTTGTAAAGTTGTTTAAAGAATGATTCAAAACCTGTATCTGGGAACGCAGAGACCAAGTCTAAGTTAAATTGACTGCGTTACCGAGGGCTGTGCAGTCTCCTTCATTCAGCTCAGTCTGGGGTCAGATTATCTGCATCTTTAGCTTTTGGCATGTAATGTGCTTTGCTGAACAAATGTCTCATCAAACAGCCAAAATGGTAGAACTTGTGTACTTTGAGGTCAGACACCAAGTCTTACCAGAATTAAAAGATCATGAAACAATAAAAAGTAGGTGACAAGATCTCCACCTGCTAAATTCACCTCAATTCTTTAAAGTTACTTCTTTGAGGGCATGCCGCTTGCAAAACTCATGCTTTAAAAATGTACTATGATCTTCTCACCCCCATCCCCTGTCTTGGCTGTATCCAAAGGAAATTTATCCTTATTTTTGTCTGTGGAGTGAGATTTTCTTTTCAAGTGCTTGGGAGCTTTCCATGGTGTCCTGTGGATGCTTCGAAATGAAGCCCTCTCTTTTTAAATCCTTTCGTTTTCTTAAACAGAATTGCCTCTTATAATTTCTTCTTTTTTTACTCTCAAAAAATATCAAAAGAAAGAAAGAAAAGCAGAAAGAATCCAGCTGGAGACTGCAGCCTAGGTATTACAGAGGACAACTGCTGTAATTGGTTGTTAAAAATGGCACTGCAGTCATTTTCTCCACTGATGGAAAATCGACTTTTCCTCTTAACATTTTCTTCTGTGGCTAGGGAAATTAACAATTAAATTGATTTTAATGAAATGACCATTTAAACATGCTCAAGTACTAGTTTTAAAGAGAAACAAAAGTGTTTTGAAGCATCTCTTTCCTAAACCAAATTCTTATGTAATTTGAATGGTGCAGTGTGTGAGTGCTGATATTTAAATGCTAAATCATTCAGAATTGGTTCTCAGTAAAAATTTTTCTGATCAAGAAATATTCTGAAGATTTAGCATAAATTGTATCCTATTGAGAGGACAATCCATAAGTGATTTTTTTTTGTTTGTCTGTCTTGCTCTGTCACCCAGGCTGGAGTGCCATGGCACAATCTCTGCTCACTGAAACCTCCCCTTCCTGGGTTCAAGCTATTCTCTTACCTCAGCCTCATGGGTAGCTGGAATTACAGGTGTGCACCACAATACCCGCCTAATTTTTGTATTTCTGGTAGAGGCAGAATTTCACCATGTTGGCCAGACTGGGTTTCAAACTCCTGGCCTCAAATGATTCACCTGCCTTGGGCTCCCAAAGTGCTGGGATTACAGGCGTGAGCCTCTGCACCCAGCCCATAAGTGAAATATTCTAAATTGTGTTAAACCATTGAAAACTGATTGGGGCACATCTGAAAATGATTGCATGATATTCATATGTAACTACTCAGGGAAAAGAAAGGTTTCTAGGGAAATGAACCTTGTCTCAAACATTCTGGGGAACTTTGGACCATCTAAGAATCCTTCAGTGGTTATTGGAATGTGTAGCAATGTAAGTGACATAAATTAAGAGAAAAATGTTTCCATCAGTACAAATAACCACACTATGGATACAAGCAGTCTCACACTTTGTAGATACTGAATTTCTTTAGGGAAATTTGGAACTATTTTGACAAATTTCAAAAATGTTCCTATTCCTTGGCTCCTCAATTTCATTCTAAAAATCTATCATAATAAAATTTAGGATGTGTACAAAGATTAACCTACAAGCATGTTCATTGTGGAAGTGTTTATTATTGAGAAGAAATGAGAAGAGATCCAGAAATCCAACAATAGGGTTAACTACATTATAAATAAATGTCTACAATGCTATGTCATTTGGCTTAAAATTGCTGTCAAGTTAATGAAAATAGGTTATAAAATTATATAGAGTATAATTCCTTCTCCCTTATTTTTACAATTAAAGCATATGAAAACATCTAGACAGTACACTTTAAAATTACTAATGGTTATCTAATTGGTTTTGGGATTATAGGTACTCCCTTTTTATTACTTTCTTCTTGATATTCTCTACCTTTTCAACAATGAAAATGGGGTGCTTATATAATAAAATGGTTCATTTTTTCACATATCACCACATTGGGATGGTTCAGAGCCTCCCAGCCTTCCTGGGCATAATTAGAATCTTTGTTCTAGTAGAAATTGGATATCTTTAGAATATAAAGATTTTGTAGTTTTCAACATCTTAACACTTTCTGATTTTATTACATCTTATGTATTTAAAATATATATTTCCTCAAAGTCCTATATGGTATGTGTTAATTTTTTTAATTAAACCTTTTAAAATTAAAAATGTGTTTGAGTATCTCTTGTGATAGCTGCTTAGCTAATGGGGAAAATCCAGGACTTGGAATTACTTCTGAAAGATTGTTTTATAATCTACTTCATAGATATGAATCACTTTGGTAGGGATCATAATGATCTGGATCAAAGATCAAACAGCCATATACTTCAGGTTATAATGGAAAACAAGCCATATCATCCAGACTTCAGGTGAATCAATTTTAGGATTTTCCAAAGAATATTATTATCACCCATTTGTATGCCTAAGGCTCTGATTTGTGTGTCCGAATTTCCTACTGTCATTGGGTCTTAGTGCTCACAAACTTAACTACATCAGGGCTTACACACTTGTTACTAAACCTTCTTTGATGTTTTGACTAGGTCCTCAGAGGGGAGCAAACCTGGAATTAAGGTGATTTAGGTCTGGAGAAACAATTTCTATAGAGATTGGGTTAAGGTACCTTGCTTTTGTGTGAATTAAATTAGTAATTTATTAGTTGGGCCTAGTTTGTCCAGACTGTTGGTATAGCTCAATGCTAAATGAGTAAATTCAAGATCTTCATTCCACCAGAATCATGTATAGTTTGTATTCCACAACCAACTATATTAATTTGCTATTTGAATAGAAACATACTGACCTTAGGAGGCCCCAGAGAGAGAGAGAGAGAGAGAGAGAGAGAGAGAGAGAGAGAGAGTATCCAAAATTCCCAGTGCGCTGCAGGTGAATTTCCTATTATATTTTTCTCAACAAGACCTGTCCTCCCAAATCCCATCTCCCTACCCAGGCGAAGGTAGAGATTTCTTACTATGTGATACCACATTACATTGTAAAATCTTTGCCGTAGCACTTATGATATTATATGCTGGCTATTTATTTTGTCTATTTTCGCTTAGTAGACTTTGAGCTCCCTGAAGTTCAGGACTGTGACTTTATCATCTTTCTGTATCTGATATCTGCCATAAAATAGCAATCAACGGATTAAACATGTGGAATGAATGAGAAGATAACCAAGAATTTGATATTCTCCTTGTGAAGAAATGCTATAGGATGGGATGTTCATTTACTGTCAAGAATAACCTTATGTCTTGACTGGTAGCGATAAAAAGCAAGAAAGGAAAGTAATGATATTTTATAGTGCCCATTTAATGATATTTAAAGTTGGGAGAAAAGAAGGAATTTTCATTCTCTATTGTGTAAGTTAATTTGATAAAGTGGGTACTTTCCAGTTCTTTGACTGCTAGGGCATTTCATGCATATGCAGTCACTGCTCAATCTCACCAGATAGCTGTTATTTTTTTCAATAAAAGTGCAGCTAACTTCTGCAAAACGCTGATATCATTCTGCCACTTAGTGAGCAGTCTGCACAGCAGCAGATTTCCTTTCAAACTTGTAGTGTAATTGAATAAGCTTTTACTTTCTCAGACACTAGATAAAATATTGCTTGAATATATCATCACTCAGAAAAACGTAGAGTCTTTGTGTTTTTTTCCCTATTTTCTCCATATCTGTTCATTTCTACAATCTATAGCATTCTAGTCAGCACACAGATTTAGGAGAAAAATGTCTTAAGATGACAGAATCAAGGAGCTCTTAGAAATAACCTGAAGTTAGTAAAACACACTGAGTTAAAATCTAGTCTTTAGCTCTAGGACTTAGAGGATATAAGCTAGAAGCTTCCCCATTCTTAGAGGTCAGTGTGACAGCAGGAATAAGGTTATTACAAATTAAATGTCAAACAATGTGCTGGGTTCCTTACGCACCCATTCTCTGTCTTGGAGATGGAATGAGGAATTAGTTGAAGTAGGTTTATTGAAGGACTCACAGTCTAGGGAGGAAAAGAGACAGTATGGTAAATTATAAAGACACCCAACGGGGACTTTGGGTTAGTAAGGAAAAAAATGTGTACTCCTCCACAGCTTCTTTTGTAATTACATTTGTTTTGGGATTTTAGCACTTCTAACAAAAGAGTCTTGGCTATTGCAGTCTCTTGGTCCTAGGAATACTAGACTATTCTTTCCAATTTTCAGTACCCTGTATAGTTTCTCTCCTGGGATCTATGGCTATGTCCCTGACCTTTGACCCCAGCCTTCCTCTTGATCTTGAGGCAGGAGTGACAATGTCTACTATTGCAATGTCTACTCTCTACTATTAGACTAGAGTATTAGACTATTGCAATGTCTACTATTGCAATGTCTACTATTGCAGTGTCTAATATTGCAATGTCTACTCTCAGAATCCAGCTGACAGGCTTGGATTTTGAAACTTGTCATTTGGCTTACCTGGTAACACACTCATGGGTTTTTCATTACAGGCTTCCTCTCTGTCTCTTCTTGGATCCAAATCACAGCAACCCAGGCACAAAATTCTGTCAGCAAGTTGCTGAATGCAGATGCCAGACAGGGACGTAGGTCTCTTGTTTCTTTTTTCTTTCTTTTTTTTTTTTGAGACAGAATTTCACTCTGTTGCCCAGGCTGGAGTGCAGTGGTGCAATCTCGGCTCACTGCAACCTCTGCCTCCTGGGTTCAAGTGATTCTCCTATCTCAGCCTCCCAAGTAGGTGGGAGTACAGGTGCGTGCCACCATGCCCAGCTAATTTTTTGTATTTTTAGTAGAGACAGGGTTTCACCATGTTGGCCAAGATGGTCTTGATCTCCTGACCTCGTGATCTGCTCACCTCAGCCTCACAAAGTGCTGGGATTACAGGCTTGAGCCACCGTGCCTGGTGAGGTCTTTCGTTTCAAAAGATCAGCAGATTTATTGTGTTGTCATGGACCCCAAGGGGACACCTAACTCTCCCTCTCTGGTATCCAGTTTTCAAGGCAATTAGAACAAATTAGGCCTAGTGAAATGGAGATTTAACTTAGGAAACCATTTATTATTTATTAAATGAGTAATTTATTCAGCATCTTCTGGGTGCCAGGCACTGTGCTAGGAACTAGAAAAACAGAGCTATTCTCATATAATTGATAGTCAATGGGAAGACTGAGATGGAACCAAAGAATTACACTGCAATGTTTTATGAGCTCAATAGACACTTTGAAGGGAAAAAGAAAAGACCAGGAGAACAGAATAAACTACCACAGAAGACAAACTATTCTACCTGTGGCTTAAAAGTCAAGGAATAGGGAAACAATCTGTTCAAGGGCATTAAGTGGGAAAGAGTGGAGTGTCTGGACAATGGTTTTAGTGTGGGAAGAAGGAAACAAAGAAGGATCAGGAAATTGACAGGTTCTGTCTGAGATGTATGTGAATTGTTCTCCTCCTGCCTGTGCATTTCTGGCTATGTTTCTCTTCTCCTTTGTGGAGAAGAATCTCCACTTTCTTCCTACCAAGGGCCAGAGTTTTAATAACTCACTACTCTCCAAAAGTTAAATTCAATATGTCCTTGGGGAAAAAAAAGTTACATTTTTGACTCTCACCATAGATGCTAAATTTTATTAGATGGTACCCAACTCATCTGAAAAAATTAATGCCATTCTTAAAAAGTGAAATTTACCCAGTATTTTACATTTAAAGAGTAGTTGAAACATTTGGTGCTTCTGAGTCATAGCTTTACTATCATACAAAATAGAGCCCCACAGCCTACATATAACTGCTTTAGTAATGTACTTCATACCCATAAAATGGTCTCAGCAGCTTATAACCATAGAGGAGAGCCTCTGTGGTCTTAAAATGAAATGCTTAAATGATAAGTAAGAAGATGACTCTTACTGTTAGAATCTGCACTTCTGGAGTTTCAATTTCTCGAGATCGAAGATTAACAATTTGATAAGAAATGGACTGCACCAGTAATTCTCAAGCCTGGATGTACATCCTAATTACATATGGAATATGTTAAAAAATAAAGGTAGATGGAGGTGGAAATTGAGGTTTTAAAAAAAATTCCACAGATGACTTTGGTGCACAGTCAGGCTTACAAATTTCAGAATCCAGTGACTTCTTTGGATACATCAAGTCATAAGACTCTTAGGCAATTTTGTGAGTGAATAGTTAAATAATTCTACTTAGTCAAGATTGTCAATTGTATGTATATAAAAATAATTTGTTGGCAAAGGATTCCTAAGTGTTTTTCTGAATTATGAAGGATTGTTTCAAAAACCATACTTTGAGCTGCTCATTTAAACTGTAACCATTTTTCTAATCTGCTATAACAGAGGATTCAAGATTTCCCCTGTTATTTCTGTTTTTTTCCCCTTAATTGATAAATAAAATTGTATATACTTATGGTGTGCTGAGTAATATTCACATATATGTGCATATTATTAAAGGATTGCATCAAGCTAGTTAACTATTTTTTTCTCATTCTTATTTATAATACCGCTGTTGCTTTTGGCCATTAATTCATAAATGTCTTTTACTCCAGGCAAACCCAGGCAGGACTGTTCTGTTACTAGTGCAGAATTTTCTTCTCTTGGTGGAAGCAGGTATCTTCAAGCCATATAGCATGTGTAAGAATGGAAAAATGTAGATTAATGTTCTATTGTGACTTTTCACATGGTGGTTTAAAAAGTATGATGGCTGGCTGGGTACAGTGGCTCACACCTGTAATCCCAGCACTTTGGGAGGCTGAGGTGGATGGATCACCTGAGATTAGGAGTTTGAGACCAGCCTGGCCAACATGGCAAAACCTCATCTCTGCTAAAAATACAAAAATTAGCCAGGTGTGGTGGTGCATGCCTGTAATCCCCACTACTCAGGAGGCTGAGGCAGGAGAATCACTTGAAGCCAGAAGGCAGAGTTTGCAGTGAGCTGAGATTGCATCACTGCACTTCAGCCTCTGCAACAGAGTGAGACTCTGTCTAAAAAAAAGAAAAAGAAAAATGTGTGAGGCCTAAGTGTTGTCGAGTAGTTTAATATTTAGAAAAGGATGACGTTGATGGTAGAAAATCAAGTTAAACATGGATTTTTGAGAGCTTGTTTGGAGGTTCTAGCAGGGTAGTGCAGGTACTCATATACCCTTGAATGAAAACCGGTCCTCCTCTATGGGGGATGGTCGTTTTCTTCCACAAAGGCCACAGCTTTGGGAGGGATGCACGTGGTCATGGTGAGGGAGGAAGGGGTCACCCGCCTAGCCAGCCAGATCAACCCTGGTGATCAGTGGGGTGACAGAAGTCACAGCCAGATTGCCCTCACATCCTAAATATAGACTTTTGAATCACAAAATGACAGTGGTCCTTTCCCTTGTTATACTTCAAGTGTGCTTCTGATGAAGAGTGAATCAAATTGGTCATGTTTGTGTCAGTGATTCACCTTCACAGAGAATGAGGTTAGAGGAAGGGGATAAATATTCTGGTGCCCTGCCACAACCAGCTACAGATTCACCAGAATGAGTGAGTCAATTCTTCCAAGGCAGAGAGGAATGCTGTTACCAGAAAACAGAAGGAAGGGTAAAAAACATATAACAATGTAGGTCCATTGCAATTGTAAATCAGATTATATTGTTATTTGTTTTCCCTGAAACTAAAATTGAAGGAGGAGTACAAGAAATAAGGCTGTTTATTTAAAAGCCATGTTTAGAATGTAGTATAAAGGAATGCACATATTAACCACTTAATACACACCAGAAACAAAGGGAAGAAGAATAGGAGTAGGTAGACATTTTCCTGCATGAAACAATTGTGCTAATATGAGTCAAAGAGGGATTTTGTTCCAAATGTATGTTACATTAGATAAAAGAAGTAATTACAGAACAGTATGGTTTTGTAAGTTAAGTCACAAAGTTTTCACATGAGAAGAAACTCAGTCATTGTGTTGGTTGTTGTCCCTATCAATTGCACTGCTCACTTGTATCAAAGCTATTCTTACTAAGTAGAAGGAGAGATTTTATTTTCACTAACAAGAGAAGCTGCAACTTGTGTGTCATAAGGATAAGCATTTTCTAAGTTTTTTTTTTAATTTAATTTGGGGGGTACATATTAGGTGTATATATGTAGATATGTATTATGGGCATATATATATATATGTGGTGAATATATCAAGCATGAGATGTTTTAACACAGGCATGCAATGTGAAATAAGCACATCAGTTTTCTTAGTACCAGTTATTGATAAGATTGTCTTTTCCCCAGTGTATGTTCTTGGCACCTTTCTCACAAATGAGTTCAGTGTGTGAATTCGTTTCTGGGTTCTCTATTCTGTTCCATTGGTCTATGTGTCTGTTTTTATGCTAGTACCATGTTGTTTTGGTTACTATAGCTCTGTAGTATAATTTGAAGTCAGGGATTGTGATTCCTCCAGTTTTGTTCCTTTTGCTGAAGATACCTTTGGCTATTCTGGGCCTTTTGTGTTTCCACATAACCTTTAGGACGATTTATTCTAATAAGTTAGGAAGACAAGACTATGGCTCCTATCTAATGCAGCAGTAAACCAAGTTTTGTTCTTGCCTTTAGCCTATGGCAGGGGTTTCATTGTCTATACCCTTCAGGCTATTCCAGGTTGCTCATTCTAGTTGTTTTCCTTTGGGGATAATGCAGAATGGGACTTGGGTAGGGTAAAACATCAGCAACACACGTTCAGGTGTCATCTACTCAAAATACCCACTCACAATAACCTTTGCTCTCCTCATCTGAAGGTTAAAGCATGGGGTTTCTTTTGCATATTCCTTGGCTTCATTTATAGCTTATATATTATTTTTTACTTGTGGCTATGTCACATCTTTCTGCCAAATTCTTTCCCTTTGGGGATAATACAAAAGTCATTATTATAAGTGAGGTTTTCTTAGTGCTTACTGCATGCCAGATTCTGCATTAAGTACTTTCTGCATATTATTTCATTTACTTCTCTTTACAGCTTTATGATTATTCTTTTAGTTTTACAGATTTCAATTCCAAGATTACCAGTGAATGAGAGGAGTCTGGTTTTGAATCTAGGTTTTTCTGACTCAGTTCCTTTTCTTCCTATATTCAACTGTGACTCTGAACTTGCTATCATTTTTACTTAACAATAGCATTGAATCATGCTCATAGGGATCACAGAGTGATCCCTGTGAGCCCAGCCCTTCTCCCACCTAGGAAAATAAAAGAGAAAAGGAAAACATCTGTACCTCCCCGTAGGAAGAGCCAGAAACTTGCTTTCCAAGTTTACATTTCAGCAAAGGCAGTCCTGTGACCTCAGGCTTTGCCAGTCAAATGCAGCCACACCAGACTGAAGAAGTGACGGGGATGCAAATTAAAACAACAAGTTGCTGTCTTGCTCCCATCAGAAAGGCAAAAAGTATTAATTTTAACTATCCCATGTGTTATTGAAGGTATGAGAAAATGGGGACATGCTGGTGGAAATATAAATTGGTACAACTACTGTGGAGAGCCATTTATAATACCTAATTTAAAGTGTGTGTATCATACAACCTGGGTATTCAATTTTTAAATGCCTGTCTTAGAGAGACTTTCTCATAGTATATAAAAGGAGATACGTGTAGGGGTCTACAGTGCAACTTACTGATAACAGCAGAAAAAAATCAGTTAATAACCTTAGTGTCTATCAATAGAGAAGTAGAGTCCGGGTGTGTTGGCTCATGCCTATAATCCCAGCACTTTGGGAGGCTGAGGTGAGCGGATCAAAAAGTCAAGAGATTGAGACCATCCTGGCCAACATGGTGAAACCCTGTCTCTACTAAAAATACAAAAATTAGCTGGGTGTAGTGGCACACGCCTATAGTCCCAGCTACTCGGGAGGCAGGAGAATCGCTTGAACCCAGGAGGTGGAGGTTGCAGTGAGCCGAGATGGCACCACTGCACTCCAGCCTGGCGACAGAGTGAGATTCAGTCTCAAAATAAATAAACAAATAACATGGGAAGTAGATAAATACATTGTGATATATTTTTCAGTGGAATAGATGAATCAGTCAGATGCACATTTATTAATGTGGATAAATCTTGGAAGACAAAGTTGCAGAATATTATTATTTATTAGAATACCATACCATTTTAAAGCACATGAACATAATACTATGTAGTGTGGTGTAACACAGACAGACACACACACTTAAACATGGACTGGAAGGAGACACTCCAGATACATGATAGCGATTTTCTTTGAGGAGGGGTTGATGAAAACAGGTACATAGGAAACTTGAACTGTATCTATAATTTTTAAAAATATGTATATAACATAACAAAATGTGAATATTTATTAAATCTGAGTAGTGGGCACTCAGCACTCTGGGAGGCTGAGGTGGGAGGATCACTTGAGCCCAGGAGTTCAAGGCTGTAGTGAGCTATGATTATGCCAGTGCAAGCCAGCCTAAGCAACAGCAAGACCCAGTCTCTTAAAAAAAAAATCTCCATTCCATATGGTTCAGGGTAACAGAAAAAAATATCTGAGTGATGGGAACATGAGTTTATGTTAACAGGAGGCAACCTTTGACAATGCTTCAGGGTGGAGCTTGACACACAACAGCCTAGGTTCATATCCCAGCTCTGCCTTCTTTTCTGGGTGACTTTGGCAAGTTACTTAACCTTTCTGTGGCTTAGTTTTCTCATCTGTAAGATAAAGATGATAATATAGCAATCCTATAGTGTTGATAGATGATTAAATTGATCTATACGGAGGCCTCTGGTTCATGTTAAACATACTGTAGCTGGTATTATTCTGTATACTTTTCTGGAGGTTTAAAAATGTGATTACTTTAAAAATATAGATCATGAAGCATAAATAAAATTGATTGTGGAATATTTACAAAGGCATTGTAACATTATTGCTATTACTAAATATGAGTATTTTTGTTAGAAAGCAAACATTACTACCACTGTCTTCTAGTGCATTTGTTTATGGACAAGGAATTTGAGAATTATCCTCACAAATTTTAACACTATGGGTTTTCACCTTATGATTGTGATGGGATGCTGTCATGGGAAAGGTTTTTTAAAGCTCTTCTGTTGAAATAAATAAAACACACACACACACATACACACAAAAAAAGAAAACAAAGCCAAAATAACAAACCAACAAACATTCAATAACCTAATGCTAAATAGTAATATATACTGTAGTTTTTATCTGCCAGCCATTCTATTGAGGTCATGACTGTTGGTTACACGGAAGAATGAATCAATTGCCCCTTTTACTGGTCTCAGTTTTCAGGATTCAGGGAGATCCTTAACTAAAGTCATTGACATCATCTGAGACTCAACTAAAGGGACTTACCAACAGAGAAAAACACAAAGAAGAAAAGTGTTCTTAAGAAGCTATCTATATTAGTTGCCACTACCATACCCTCCTTAGAGAACTTTAAAGGTAATTTTGATATTTTGTTGACATCAATGCTTCATCTTCATGCAAGCTATGACACTTTTACCATGACATATTGATATGGTTTGGCTGTGTTCCCATGCAAATCTCATCTTGAATTCCCATGTGTTGTGGGAGGGACCCAGTGGGAGGTAGTTGAATCATGGGGGCAGGTCTTTCCTGTGCTGTTCTTATAATAGTGAATAAGTCTCATGAGATCTGATGATTATATAAGGGGGCGTTTCCTTGCACAATCTTTCTTCTGTTGTCTACTGCCATGTGAGACATACCTTTCACCTTTCGCCATGATTGTGAGGCCTCCCCAGCCACATGGAACTATAAGTCCAATAAACCTCTTTCTTTTGTAAATTGTCCAGTCTCAGATATGTCTTTATCAGCAGCTTGAAAACAGACTAATACATATATCATGTAACATCAGACAGAGAAAGGACCTTAAAAGTCATTTAAAACAACCGTCTCAGAGTATGTGGAAACTCAGGCATAAACAAGTCAAACAGCATATCCAACAAAAATAGACTGAGATATTCCACCCCATCCTGTGTGTGGTGACAGTGCTCAGGGCTTTGATTCAATGCCCAAGTTGAAGACCTGGTTCTATGGTTCCCATGTATGTGCCTATGGGTAAGAGATTTTCTCTCTTCTATTCACAGATATTGAATAAAATGCCCTCTCTTTTTTTTTTTTTTTTTTTTTTGCTGTCAAGATTAGGTAAAATAACACATGTACACCTGATTTTTAAACCATTAAGTATTATATCAATGCAAAAAACTATGATCATTTTACCTACACTAGACTGCCTCTTTTTACCTTTGCCCCGCCTTTTAGATTTTCTTTGCCTCTAAATTCTTCATAGTCCTATCATCTGTTGTCTCTCTATCTGGAGTGAACCAATAGTTTTGCAGACCTTTCTCCATACTTTACCACACTCAAGAGGTATGATAAGAGTAAGTTCAGGGAGTCCAAAAAAGATTAGACCATGTAGTTAAAAGATACGTGAGCTTCTGTGGGAGAGGGAACTCTCAATTTTTATTCCTCACAGCATTCTTCTTCATCTTTCCAATAAACTAATAATTTTTATAACAGTGGAGTTCAGGCTTGCAATGAGGGTTCAGAAAAACAGGGTTAATCAGTTATTTGTGTAGGTGAGCATATCCAGTGTCACATGTGGGAGTGATAATTGAGCATCTCCCAATTCAGAGGTTATTATGCCTCTAGGTGTGTTGGTGGTGATACCTACACATAATGAGTAAGATTTGTAGTATCCTGTACAGATTGAAATTATAAACTTTTGACTCAGAACATCCTGGGTGGAGTGAAGGCTCTAAGAATTATCAGTTTTGTGACCATTGGCAAAATATTTAATCTCTCCCAGGCAAGGTTTTCTCATTTTGAAAATGGACATACTACTGTAACTAACCTTGTTAGGGTTGTTGTGAGAATGATATAATTATAAATGCATGTATAGAGATGCACGTATGGTATTAAAACACATCTAAAAATTCTCTAACAGAGTTCCCTTGAAGACATGGAGTGGACATCCTTACCCTTAAGACTTTGCCCCGACCTTGTCACTGCCTTGATGAACAGAATGCGTCAAAGTGACACTGCATGGCTTTTGAGTCTAGGATCTAAAAGCCCACCCAGCTTATGTCTGTTTCTTGTGGGAAACACACTTTGAGAACCTTCAGCTGACAAGTAGGGAAGATAGGTAACTCTAATTACCTTTTAGAGAGTTGAGAGAGAGAGAGAGAGAGAGAGAAGTATCAGGTACCATATGAGTAAAGAAACCCTGATGAAGAGCCCAGCCCTAGCCATTGTCTGCCTGCAACTGTATGACAGATCCCAAGCATGAATTACCTGAGTCCAGTCAACCCTCAGAACCTTAAGAAATAATAATAATAAGTTGTTATTGTATTATGCCACCATTTTTGTTGAAGAGCACCAGACAATCAGCTTAACACCTAAGGTATTAAGTATTTCATATATTTAACTCATTTGCTTCTCACCACTCTATTACTTTTTCCATTGTACAGTTTGGACAGTTAATGTACAGAGAAGTTAAATGTATCAGCTGGCCTTTTCTCCATGTAAAAAATAACTCCCAGATCTAGCAACATAAAATAATAATTCTGCTCATCTGGGGTTGGTTTGGCTGATCTTCGTTGGCACCACTTATATGTCTGCAATTAGCAATTGGTTAACTGGGGGCTGAAGAGTCTGCAATGGCCTCATTCACATTCCTGGTCACTTACTCATCATCTGGGAAGGGATGACTGGGCCATGTGATCGTTCATTCCCTTACAGACTAATTTGACCTTGTCCTCATGGTGGTGGCAGCATTCTAGGAGGACAAGTGAAGCATTTTAGGGCTCCTGAGGCCTAGACTTGGGAGTGGATCATTGTCGGTTCTGCCATACTTTGCTTATTATCAGAGCAGGTCACAAAGGCAATCCGATTCAAGGCATGAGGAAATAAAAATCTGTCTCTCAATAGCAAATTGTATTGCAAAAGGCAAGGTTATAACGAAGGAGAT
The DNA here is from genome assembly GCA_963574635.1 of Cheracebus regulus. Classification (NCBI taxonomy): domain Eukaryota; kingdom Metazoa; phylum Chordata; class Mammalia; order Primates; family Pitheciidae; genus Cheracebus; species Cheracebus regulus. The sequence goes on from CAUYQU010004119.1 coordinate 27,409, forward strand.
TCTTGGGACCATTTTGCAACAATAGGCCATGTTAGGTAATTTGCCCATTGTCACACAGGTCACAGGCAGCAGAGCTAGGATGTGAACCCAGGCAACAGGGCTCCAGAAGGCATACTCTTAACTACCTCACTACGTTGCCTCTGAGTACATGAGAGCTATTGTTAGCTCTTGGTGAAATCCACCTCAAAAGACAGGCTGGTTTCTACATCAAATCAGGGATCCAAGGTTTTCATAATATGTCACAGCAGATAGCTTACATCTTTGCTTAACCACTTACCAGATGTTGTTCTTGGGTAAATTATTCAAACTCTCTGAATCTCATTTTCCTCACATGAAAATGATAAATTTTTAAAAGAATTATACTAGACAAGGTACAGTCAGTTCTGCTATAACACAGCACATACATCCTAACAATCACCATACTATGCAAAATCACACAACAAACCACAAAGCTTATGAGAAAAGTGAGATTAGAGGCACAACACTAAAACATAAGTGACACATGCAAAGAGATGATAGGACTTTAATGAAATGGTGGTGCTGTTTTATGTGTGTTAAATGGTTAAGAAATACATACGTAGTACAATAAATATGGCACTTTACCTCAAAAAAGACCCAAAGTTTGCTTGTGCAACTGGGTGTCAATAGGGTTGTAGCTTGTGAGTTATTGTGGCATGGTAGATGGAGAGCTATCTGAAATTGGCTAAAAAGTTTTAATACTAGGTGTGGACAATGCGACTGATCACGTATGTGGTGAACTGAGGCAGCTGGTAAGTGTTCAAAGTGTGTTCCTGCATGTATTTTGTGTATTCTTAAGCAGTTTGCTTCATCTAAGTGCCATTTTCTGTATTTGATTGGTGTTTCTTGAAGAAAAAAATTGTGCATAAGCAAACAAAATTCACATTATGTTCAAGTTGTTCCCTAATATATCATTTTATTTTGGAACAAGTTTGTGTTTTCAAAACAAGCATTATAACAAAATTGCCCATAGAGTTGTTAGCATGCATCTAGCTCTTGTTTCCATTCGATAAATATTAACTCGTTACCCTTAAAAATGAGGCTTCATTGACTGTAAAAGAAACACATATTCTATTCAATGGTATTAATGTAGGTAAAGAGAGAATGCATGGGTGTCTGGCAAGGAATCTGCAAGAAGTAAGGCCAATGAGCAAGAATTGTCAGTGTGTTTCCAACACCAGCCAGCGAATCCAAGTGTCCTGCTTTCTTGGCAAGTAAATTTCAATTTGGAGATGGATGTGTCAGGCCTAATGACACTGGTTATTAAGGTCACCCAGCTTCCTCCTCCTGCTCCCAGTGTGGGCTCACCCAGCAAACTCCTGATTATGATCTACCCTCTCATGCCATTGCAAGGCTGCTTTCTCCTGCTGACATAAACATTCTGGACCACTTGGTAATTACATTTCTTAGAGTAAATTGCAAAATTGGCACGCTTCTTTGTACATTGGTCTCTTGTAAATTCCCAGGGATTAATCAACTACAAGCACACTGACACATTCCATTTTCTGGATCTGTAAAGCTGGGGAGCAGATGCTGGAATGCCGTGACCTGCAAAATGACTGTGCCCTGCCAGGCCTGCCAGCTGCCTCCCCAGATGACACATTTACCCACTCTTGAACTGCAAGTGCTGGCACACAACTGCCTTGGATCTGGACACATGAAGTGTGGGATATAAGATAGGCTTTTTCTAAGGTCCCTTCTTTTATGGAATTAAAATTAATTTCTTCTTTCACTGTAATTTGTTTCAATAGCTAGGGTCTGAACTTCAAGCATAGCATCTCTACTTATAACAACTTAGAGTTTGGGTAGCTGACTTGACTTTGAATGAATTTGCACCTGCAAATACTGATTTTTCTCTTTCTTTGATAGGTAAATTACCTTAAAAGTAAAAGATTATGACATTCAGGTGTCTACGCTATTCCCTATTCATCTTGAACCAAGCTTGACCTAACAAAAGCAGCACCTATGATTAATGTTATCAAAGAAATAACTAAAAAATAAATAGACTCTTTTCTTATTTTGCTTCATTGCAACAGTGTCAGACACCTAACTCCATGACTAGTTCTGATATGCACCACCTTTGAAGATGCTAGGTTTGCAGTCTTTTTTCTTACGAACTGAGTGAATTTGTAGGTTTTAACTATGGATGAGTGTATAGTAGTATAAATAAACTAGATATTTGCAAATGTTTATTGTAGTCTGAAGGCAAAAATAATTATCCATTTGAGTAAGTTGGAACCATAACCATCACCTGAAATGTTCAAAACCTATAAGGCTCAGTATTATCAATATCTGTCGTCTCATAAGAATGCCTTAGTATTTGAGCTCATTCAATGATGGCTTGTATATTTCTAGAATGAAACACAATGTTTATGATATAATGGGCTAAGAATATAATAATTGTATGATCTTTGGCCTCTAAGAGTATGAAGTCTGACTGAGGCAATATCCAAATCAATTAGTCAATCACTAATTCATCTAGCTAACAAATTCACATAGAGAACCTAAGGGCTAGGAATTGTTTTAGATGTGAATGCAACCATAAACTTGAGAGAAAAGGTCTATGTTTTGGTGAAGCTTGCATTGGAATGTAGGAAGTAGTCAATGAGTAAGTACACAAATAAACAAGATAATTTTAGATGGCCAAGAGAGCAATGAAGAAAATAAAGCAGGGTGAATTAACACAGAATGAGTAGGGAGAATAGTACTTTAGCTGGGATTATTAGGGATGGCTTCTTTGAGTAGATGACATCTGTGCTGAGATCTGAATATCAGCCCATGGCCAGCTGTAAGGATCTGAAAGATGTAGGCAAGGGCTTCAAGACTGTGAAAAGTGACCAGGAGCACTGGCTCACGCCTATAATCACAGCACTTTGGGAGGCAGAGTGAGTGGGACTCAGTCTCAAAAGAAAAAGAAAAAGAATAAAAGACCATGAGGATTTGGTTATGTGTCCCTGTCCAAATTTCAGGTTGAAATATAATCCCCAATGATGGAGGTGGGGCCTGGTGGGAGCTGATTGGATCATGGGAGCAGACTCAGGAATGGTTTAGTACCATCCCCTTGGTACTGTTCTCATGACAGTGGGTGAGCTCTCATGAGAACTGGTTATTATAGCTCAAAAACAGGCATAGACAATGCATACACAAATGAATGTGGCAGGGAGGTCAGAAGGTGGAAAGGTCTTGAAATTCTTTACTAGAAGGAAAATTGAGCAGAAAACACACACAGGCACACACACACACACACACACACACACACACACACACACACACACACACACACACACACACAGGCACCCATCAGGGTGGGCAAAATGAGCATCAGGGCCTAGAATCTGAAGGCGCTCTGGTTACAGGTACATGGTGAAATGTAGTTACTACACACAGAACAACAAAAACCTGCAGTAGTTACTCTTATAAATGCAAGTATTTTCAAATATGCTTAGGAAGAAAGTTACTGAAGAAGTCTCCTGTGATCTCTTTGACCCACTACCACCCAGAGTTGTCTGCCTCTCCTTGGAAGGAAGCCTGTTTCAGAGTTAGCTTGTCCAGGCCCACACTGTCCCTTTGTGATGCAAGCTATCTGGAGGAAAAGAGTTTGGGTTTTATCCAACTGAGCACCAGGAACAGACTGTCTGAGAGCCAGAGGTGATCCAAAACTTCATTGTTATTCACAGCCCATTGCACAGCCTCAGCTGAGCTCATTTTGTACTGCCTGGGATTATCCTCCTTCGGTGACTCAGCTTCTTTGCCAGTCAGCAGCTTCAGCTTTCACACTATGCAACTTTGTGCAAACATTTTCCTGGCACATCCTGGATAAGTAACAGGGCGATGTAACGTGCTACACAGGCATTCCATTCCCTGGCGTCCATCAACAGCCCTTCCACAGTCTGGATGGATGCCCCTTGTAGTTATGCTAGAAACAAATTCTTATTGGTTTCCTACAGTGCCTGATGTTCTTCAAAACCACATCCAGCCCTCCAGCCCTTGTGCTACTTGTGGGTCATGGACAAGAAAGAGCTGTGAGATAAAAGAGAAAACTGTGTCCGTAAGATCTCAATGGTTTTACAAGGGGAGCTTCCCCTGAAAGAAGTACTCCTAAGACACAAAGTTATGCTTCTCCTTACCTGACACAGAGAATGAGAATGTAGTGATGTGCAGGATGGTCCTGTAGTAGTTTGGTGTATAAGTGTGACATCACTGGCTCTTCAACCCACTGACCTGAGGACCTCTAAAAGGAAAGTGACCTTATCCAGGACCCATACCTCCTGGGACCTAGGAAACATTTGGATTATAGGTGTAAGTACTTTGGAGGAGTCTCAGAAATATTTGGGAAAGTCACCCTTCCTCTCTGGGCTAGAGTATTTCTAATTAAAGAGCAATGGGGAGTCCTCAGAAAAGTTTTTTGAAATTAATATGATGGCTGCTGCACTCTCAAGAGGCTGGTGATGCCTAGAATATGTTGGTTCCATGAAAAATTGTTTTCTAACAGGAAGAAAAGACTCAAGGATAGAATGTCTTTGGCGAAAGTAAGCTCTTGAGTGATTGAAGGCCAGGCACACCCAGTAAGCAGGAATTACTGAGGAGATGTGGGTATCATTTTCCAGGCAGATCATATGACTCTTGAAGTCCTTCTTCATCCTGAAATTCAAAGATAAGAAAATGTGTGGAGAACATTCTTATTGGGCAGACCTAAAATATTCTGTTATCTGTCTCTGACTTCTTTTCTGTGTTGTTATAAGACTACATGTCTTTATTGCTTCAGCCATAAATTCTTATTTTCTTAGTCAAGAATGTTGGGGAACACAAGGACAAAGTGGTGACAGAAAAGTACGAGAGGCAACTTTGGAAAAAAAAATCTTTGGTAGGCTTATAGATCTTATGGGAATTTAGGTGCACAGTTGCTTGCAGGATCCTGGATGGTTGCCTACAATCTGTGCAGTAGAATGTGAGAAATTTCAAATGCAATTTTAGTGCTCTCCATCTACCCGCATGCCCGTTTGGCCACAACAGAGCTATACAACTGACAAGCTATTTTCATAGATTTTCTCAGTGGGAAAGTACATTGATCATTTGGGGGCTTATTGAGGGGAAATGTCAAGCACTCAATTGATGTTTCCACACTGGTAAGCTGACCTCATTATTAACTTGGTTCGAATAACTTGACAGCATAGAATGTCAACAGTTCATAATCTGATGGATCACTTTAGACAGTCAGGAAACTAAATTACCCTTCAGATGAGTTGATAAGGTTGAAATATGTAAAGAGAAGCAGTTTTCTTCTCAGAAGGTGCACTGTAACCTTTGATTCATAATATAGTACACTCCTAGAGCAGGAAGATTAATGATAGATAATCTACTTGAGTAAAATTAAGACCCTCAGTAATATCAAAGAATTGGGGCAATTTTACGGATGTGGTAGCTCAAAATTCTCCTGCCTTGCACTATCAGTATGGGCACAGTTGGAGTTTTGGAACTGATAACTTATCTGGTGGCTGGGGAAAATGACATTTCACAAAAGCAAACATATAATCCAAACCAACAACTAATTCAAGATTAATGTGGCATTTGTGAGCTTCACTTTATTTAACCTTGTCCTTGTAAGTTAATGGGTCAAGACACAACTTCATTTCTGGAACCGTCATTTCATTTAGTTTATTTAAATTGCTTTGTTTTGAAGAACTTGTTACTGTTTTATTTTGGGTGTGTGCAAAGTCTTTTGTTTGTAATAAATTTTCTATTGGATATTTTGTGGGACAGACAACTCTTATAAATTTTTATTCTTTCTTTGTAAAAATATTTCATTATACTTCTGTGTAAGTCTTAAAAGTTTTAAGTTGTTACTGCGTGAAATTTATTCCTCCTTTGCAAAGAAACTGGCGGAGCCAGTTGATTGTAGCTAACACCATAAGTATGAAAGTTAATTGCCTTTTCCATTTACTAAACCTGCTTTTACCCTTTGGTTTTTATACATACTTTAAAATCTCATTGTTTATAATCAATGTAGAAACTCAAAATTTCTTGAAGGCTTATCAATTTTCAGTAACAAAATAAAATAGAGTTTAAAAAGGAACAGATAATATAGGGAAAAATATTGCAATCTTCTCCAAATAGTTGTGGAATTGGGGAGTGCAGGAAGTTTGAGTGTCTATTTTCTAGATAATCACCTTAATTTTTCTGTTTTGCTTGAGTCTTTTTACTTGGCCATGGTAAATGCTTTCAGTTGGTTGGAAGATGTTTTTGGCTTTCAACTTCGGCTTAAAAATATTTTTTCAACTGGATATCCATATATGGAATAATGAAGCTAGACCCCTATCTATCATCATATACAGAAATAAACTCAACATGAATGAAAGACCTACTATAGGACCTCAAATTATAAAACTACTAGTAGAAAACAGGAAAAACACCAAAGGACCTTGGTCTAGGCAAAGGTTTTGTGGCTAATGCCTCAAAAACACAGGCAACTAAAACAAAAATAGACATAGGGGCCATATTAAACTAAAAAGTCTTCTGCACAGCAAAGAAGACAATCAACAGAGTTGAAATAACATGTTGAATGGGAGAAAATATTTGGAAAGTATTAATCTGACAAGGGACTAATATCCAGTATGCAAGAAACTCAAACAACTCAGCAGTAAAAGACCAAATAATCCCATTAAAAAGTGAGATGTTCATTGTAGCACTATTCATAATAGCAAGGATATGGAATAAACCTAAGTGTCCATCAACAGATGAATGAACAAAGAAAATGTGATATATATGTGTGTGTATATATATATATATATATATATATGCAATGTATATGGATATATATACACACATACAATACAATGTTTATGTATATATATACATACATACATATATATATATATAATGGAATACTACTCAACCATAAAAAAAAATTCTGTCGTTTGCAACATAGATGAACTGGAGGTCACTATGTTCAGTTAAGCTAGGCATATAAAGATAAATATAGCAAGTTCTTACTCTCTTTCAAGGGGGACTAGAAAGAAGAAGAGTTAGAGGGGGGATTTTCAACAGGCTTCCCAGGCTCTAGAACCAGAAAGTGTTTTATTGTTTTCTGTAAGGTGGGGGTATCCTCACACTGCATTGTTGCTTTATATTATAGATTATTACAAACTTCTTCTCTTGTGATATGGAAAGATGAATTAGGTAAACTTTGAAAAATATTTTTCTCTCTTGAGAAAATTTTGTTTTTAGAACTGGTGTTGCCCAGTCCAAGTTTTACAGGCGAGTAAATTCACCTGTGAGGCAGGAGCTCAGCATACTCTCTTGAGGCTACAGACTGCAATACCACACTTGTCTGCAGCTTGTGAGAAGAAAAAGGAGGCTCAGTGGGGTCCTCGGTCCCTGCCTGTGTCTGTGTGACCTCCACCAGGGAAGTTGCCCATTCCTCCTATGGGGGCCACCGCAAGCTTCAGCCTTGTCACCCCCAAGTCTATTCTTTTATATCTACCCCCATCAAGTTATATTTCCTCTTCTACCTCTGCATTGGACATTAATCAGGGCTATAAATTATTTTCATGCAACACTGTGAGATTCGTGTTATTAATTTATTCCTCTCTCTATTACATTTGTCCACTTTTAGACAAGGAGAAGAGAATCACCTTCCATACAAAAGGAACCTCTGGGGATGAGGAAAGAAGTTCAGTGAAGCTTGTTTCTATGCCTTCTTTCAGTAATTCACCTAAGTTGGGGCAAATAAAGCATTGAACTTCTACTATGGTCTCTAAAGTTTGAGCTATCTCTTTGATAGGGGAAGAGGAGAGGGGTTGGGGAATCTTTCAGTTCTAAAATCCATCATAAAATTATATTATTAAAGGAAGTACAGAAATACTTCAAAAGAGAAAAGGCAAGACTGCTAAGGTTTAAGACCTATGTTTTTCAACAATTATTTAAGAATTCCTCAAAACTTTCCACTTATAGCGCAGGATGATTGATGTGCTGTGTGAATATGTGTGTGCCTGTGTATGTGTGTGTGTTTGACAACTGAAACAAGTCATTTTCTTGGACTCTCATATTTCAGTTTAAAAATGTATGCCAATTATACATTACAATATAGAATATATCTTTCTTCTCATAGAAAATAATACCTCACAAGTATTACATTTATGTTTTGGCAACGCCTTAACCCTAAATTAAGAATCACTGCCTTACTCTCTTTACTGAAGAGGGTGTGTGGAAGAGGTAGCCAGCTCTCTGCCAAGATTCATGCCCTTCCACACAGCACAGAGTAATTATTAGGAAGGGACTAATAGGCATTTCTCACCAATAACTCTCAGATCTACCCCTTCTACCAGCTTTATGTAAGGACATGTGACTTGTTTTTGCCAGTGAAATATGAGCAGGAAAGATTTGCAAAGATATCCACAAGTTTCTAGACCATTGTTGTTAAGAAGCAGGTGTGTCTTTTCCACATTCCCTTTCCCTTTCCATAATGTGCTTGGAAACATGGTGCTGAAAATGGTATGGCTATAAAATGAGATGAGCCAATGCTCATAAGTCACTGTATGGAAAGTGCCCACCCAATGCCAGTCCTGGACTGTTGCATGAAGAATAAATACATTTATATTGCATCATCTGTTACAGCAACTTAAGTTACCTTAAATAACAAAGGATGTCCATAGAATTTAGAAACCACGTGTTGTAAAAATTTCCAGATTAAAGTAGTTCCCTGTGTCAGTCAATTTGGGAGATAGCCACCCACCAGATAATGAGAGGAAGACAGTGGAGAACTTCCTTCTGACCATTTCTCCTAAAGTGTATGGGTGAAGTGAGTAGAAACCTCTGCTTAAATGAGGTAGTGTGTGTGACAACTCCTAGAACAGTATCTGGAATACAAGAAAGTATCATGAATATTTGTTGAATGTTAGTCTACAGTGAATTTGTATCATTTATTTTTCTTACACCTATATCTTATTGCATTCAATGAACATTCATTTAATGCCTGTTGTGTTTCGTGTGATTTGTCTCTCAGGTCTGGCTAGGAAATGCGAGCTCGCTTTCAAGGTAAGCCTAACCACTGGAGGTCCAGACAGGAGCTTGCTATGGTTCCCTGGAATTCCACTTCAGATTCCCCTATCCCCAGGACCTTGAATGCAGACATATCCTCCTGAATTTATTTCTTCCCCTTCCTTACCTGCTTTTTCTTTCGATTTCTCTGTTTTTCTATTCCTCTTTTCTTTTCCCCTTTTCTTCACTCTTCTTTTCTTTTTCTTCCCCTTCTTTCTACCCTTTGCTCCCCTACATTTTTTATTCCCCCTCGTCTTTTATTCCCATTTAGTCCTTCTTCTTTCTTTACCTTTTCTTCCTCAACCTCAACTTGATTTCTGCCCTTCTATAGTTTGAATGTACCCTAAAGTTCATGTGTTGGAAACTTCATCCCCAATGGAAATGTTGAGAAGTGAGACCTTTTTTTTTTTTTTTTTTTGAGATGGAGTCTTGCTCTTGTCACTCAGACTGGAGTGCAATGGCATGATCTCAGCTCACTGCAACCTCTGCCTCCTGGGTTCAAGCAATTCTCCTGCCTCAACCCCAAAGTAGTTGGGATTGCGGGCACCTGCCACCACACCCAGCTATTTTTAGTAGAGACGGTGTTTTACCATGTTGGCCAGGCTACTTTTGAACTTCTGACCTTGTGATCTACCCGCCTTGGCCTCCCAAAGTGCTGGGATTACAGGCGTGAGCCCCCATGCCCGGCAGACAAGTGAGGCCTTTTGAGAAGTGATTAGGCAATGAGGGCTCTGCCCTCATGAATAAATTAATGTTATTATTGCAGAAGTGGGTTAGTTTTGAGGGAGTGGGTTCTCGATAAAAAACATGTTTGGCCTCCATATCCTCCCTCTCTCTTATGGGCTTTCTCACCATGCGATGCCTTGTACCATGTTATGAAACAACCAGAAGGTCCTCACCAGATGTGGCCCTAACTCTTGGACTGCCTAGCCTCTAGAATAGTGAGCCAAATAAACTTCTGGTCCAGGACTTTTCCTTAGTTCAGCTGAAGATGGGGTCCTTGTCACAGGGCCATGAAAATTTAGGCTCACAGACAATTTGAAGGGTGAGTAAGGCAGGGTTTTCTCGGGTGAAAAGGGAATAAAAGGGAAACAGGGACCCTCTGCAAAGCCTGAGTCCCTGCTGGTATGCCTCCTGCTTCGACGTTTGAATCCCAGGTTCCACCCAAGAAGAGGAGGGACCAGGCTCCTCCCCACTGCAAAGGGAGTGAAATTCTATGGTTCCACTCCAATATGCATTCTTCCCAGTCCTCAGCTTGGTAAGAGACTCTGCCAGGGAGCCCTTCTCACCTGCCTGTCTCACTTCTATTGTTTAAAAATTACCCGGTCTGTGGCATTCTGTTATAATAACAAAAGATGGACCACAGCATGCTCTTTTACCTTGCTTGTGGTTTCTGTTGCTGGAATATGCCAGTTCTACAACAAAGACTCAATCTTGACAAACTCTACTGCAGTTTCCTCTATAGAAGGAAGCCTAGTTTAGGCTTCTATAACAAGTACCATAGACTGGTTGGCTTATGAACAATAAAAGTTTGTTCTTTATAGTTCTGTAGGCTGGAAGTCTGAGAATAGGAAGGCAGCATGATTGGGTACTGGTGAGGGCTCTCTTCCACATGACAGATGGACATCTAATGTATTCTCACATGGTAGAAAGAGGAGAGAGACCTCTCTGGGGTTCCTTTTCCAAGAGCACTAGTCTCAATCATGATGGCTTCACCTCCATGACCTAATTACCTCTTCGTGTCTGCCTTCTAATTCTATCAATTAGGAGTTAAGATTCCAATATCTGAATTTGGAGGGGACATAAACATTCAGTCCATCACAGACCAGTTATGTCTCCGCTGGCCATAGTTGAAAGTTTTAACACCTATGAAATACCAGTTTGGACCTTTCAAAGAGCTTTTACTTTGATGAGCCCTTTCTAGTAAAGATATCCCAAAGATCCACAAGAGTATTTAAAATTGGAAAGGACATTGGAGGTCATATAATTTACCCAAGTATTTCCTTGAAAAATGACAAAATTAATGAGCAGAGAAGAAAGAGCTTTCTTCAAGTTCAGGAAGCTAGCTTGCAGAAGAGCTAGAATGAGGCCCAGATTTCCTGATCCTGAGTGCTATTTCTTTAACCTAGTGATTCTCGTTTGATTGACCATGTACCACTAGATGAATGTGGAAATATATGTGGTAGAACACAGGACCTTCATAATAGAAATTACATCAACTACATTCCTGACAAGATCTCTGAGATAAAAAAAAATCTACAAAGAACAGCATATGAAAGAGGATCCTATAAGCATTTGAGTATCTTCTTCAGACAAAGGTGTTTATGTTTCTTTCAAGGAGAAACAAAGCTCTTTGATGAGTGGATGAGAGATTTTGAGCACCATTTTACTTCACTAATTAGACTATCCTTGGTCCACACTTCACTTTCATAGGGAAACTGATTACTTCTTCACCGGTTTGCTACTACCTTCTTTCCATAGCTGGAGTCTTCTATGATATCAAAATCATAGATTTTATGATATCAAAATCATAAAAAAAATCCAAGTTTTTTTTATCTGAGTTTGTAGCTTCCTAATGTTTGAAGACTGTGCTGTGAAATGTTATCTGGTCTGTGCTTACACTCCAGTCATCTGTATAGCATGCATGCATTTTGGCTTAGTTCATATTCTACTGGTAGGAGATCCTGATAGTGAAGCAAATTTGATATAGATGCTCTGACTAGCTCTAAAACATAATCACACCTTCAGATTAGGCTGATGGTCCTCCCACATTTAAGTGGGCAGGTAGCATAGACTCTGCACAGACATTAGTCTCTAGATTCTTTTTGAATACCTGTTTTAGGACTTACTAGCTGTGTTAACCTAGGAAAGTTGCAGGACTTACATGATCTTCAGTTTTCTTGTTTTTAAATTAGAGATAATAGTAGTACCTACTTAGGATGGGTGCTTGCACGTGTGTGTGTGTGTGTGTGTGTGTGTGTGTGTGTGTGTGTGTGTGTGTAAGGAACACCGAGAAAATACCGTGGAATATGCAATTAGTGTATGGCAGAGTCTGTGCTAAAAAATTATTAGTAGTTACTAATTGCTGTAGTAAACAGTGACATTATCCTTTTCATTTTATCCCAACAAATTTAAGAAGGTCATATAAGGTCACATATGTGAAAGCACCTAATTTAGCTAGCTGTTAATTACTTATTTAAACAAGACTTGATTCTGGATGACCACTTCATATTCCATACCAATATTGCAAAGTCCATTCAATAAAGCTGGGAAGAAAGGAAAATCAGCTACATCAATGTGTATAATTGCTGAGTTCAAAGTACTTATTACTCTGCTGAAGCTTCACATGTTTTTTCTCATTTAATCTTTAAAGAAATGCTCTGGTCTGTTTGAATTCTGAAGACTATGCCCATTCTCCAAACAATGCCATCCTCATTACAACAAACAAAATCACGTGGAAGGACAGACAGTCACCAATGACATATTGGTCATTTCACCTCAATTCCCATCAAAATGGCAATTGCAATAGCTCTTCTAAGAGGCCACAGATTTCTGTAGTGCTTCCTGAAGATTTGAAACTGTAGTTTTCTCCAAATCAGGCCATTCTACCTTTATGCTGTCCATCCTGACTCTGGACGATGTCACAAGCCCCTTATATCATTGCTCAGCTCTCCTGCCTCTTTAGGAGATTTGGAAAAGATTAAGATGGCTAAAGGCCAAGGTGATGAGGACTGGATGGGAAGATCTTAGTCACACCAGACTACCTTTTGCCCATAAAGAGATTTGGAAATTTGCCTGAACAGTAGAGAAAAATGATCAAATCAGACTCTCCATCAATTGTGTGCTGTGTGCAAGATTGAGGTAAGTCAGGAAAACAATGGCCAATTCTCCAATGCATGTTTTGTATCGTTTATTCCGTGTCTCATTACTGAAGGCAAGACCACCTGGCCATTGTAAGTTGGCATTGTGATAATTTTTTGGAGATGTATGATTTTTAGCTTTTCAACGATAACATTATTTCTTACTGCTTGTATAACAATTTAAATGGAATTTTATGCTCACAAACCTTTGCTTTTTATGTTGTCAACAACTGAAGGTAAATAAAATAACATTTAAGTAATGCATGTTAATAACATTCATAAAGGGAAGAGTGTTTATAATAGAATTGAAAAATCAATGCCATGAAACTACATGTTCTAAAAACCCGTACTCATAATACATTATTATTTCAAGGACTGTGACATTTGAAAGCTGTTAAGATGTCTTAAGCCCTTCCAAATTATATGACTTTAGAATATTAAATAATTATTTACTTTGATTTTTCACCCCAGCTATTCCGGGAAAAATGGGAATGATAATTATGCAAATGAGCCTGGGCAACTTGCTGAAGGATCATAAATCACTGAAGGTTGTCCAAATACCCATATTTTATATTAAATGCATCTTCTTAAAAAGTGGAAAATGGATATTTAATTTTCCCCAAAGAAAAAGAGTATATTTTAGCTCTGAGTTCCAAATTTATAACACAAGGTAAGCCCAGAATTATGGGAGAACGTGGTTTTTTTTTTTTTTTTTTTTTTTTTGCCATTTCCCAGAAGAAAGGTGAAAAATAGTTTTAGGGTATCAATAACTGCATTGTACAAATAATTTTTAAAGACCAGGTCTATAAAGGTAATGAATTAGAGAAAATTAAGGATAAATTCAGCCCGTTCATTTTTCTGAATTCTGACTTTCTGAGATAATTGTTCAAATTTTCCTTATCCTTTGCATAAGCAGATTATGTTCACTTTGTTGGGACACAATAAACTTTTGGATTTCTTTAGTTTATTTCTTAACTTAAATTATAGTTCTACATGAGTTGAGTCATAAGAACCATTTATAAAATCCAGCCCCAGATGGAGGTCAAAGCTGCTGGACTGTGACTGTAGAATCTTGTCTTCTATTCAAATCTGCTAAACACAATGAGAAAACAAGGGAACAAGAGCCGAGTAACTCAAGAAAAAGACATACAAATTCTGTGTAATAAATATGAATCTAGCACACCAGCTGGTGAGAAGTGAAAAAAATATATAAAAATAATACTGTCGATTTTAAATAGTAGAAGCCAAGACATGCCAGTGAATACTCACATTCAACTAACATTTATTGAGTTCCTGCTGCACAACAGGGCCCATGCTAAATATTTCACATACATCAGCTCCTTTCTTCTTCACAATGGTTATGCAAACAAAGAAAACAGATGAAGTTTTTACAGAGAAAAAACTGATATGTCTAGAAGTTAAATGAAAGACTTCAAGGCTTCACAGCTGGCAAGTCTAACTGGGTTTCAAAATTGAAGTTTTCTAACTCTGCCCGGAAGCAGATACTGGACATGAGTGCAAGTGATTAAGATGGAAATGCTTTCAGGCAGAACCAGTAAAGGAGTAGGGAAGCAAGCTAGGGACGGAAAGGAAATGAGGCAAGGGCACATTTTGCAATGAACCCTCAGATTTAGATTTCGCTTTGGAACAAAGAAGCTAATATTTTGTGCTCTCTCTTAAGTCAGTCTGTGACTGGCCCCGGCACTTTCCTCTCTCCAGAGTAATCCTCTGAGGTAGGAGCATTTAGCAGCAAAGCAAGTAGAAGACGGAGGCACAGAGCAGGTTAAAGAGCATCATCAGTGTCTATCCACTAAAGATGAACTCTAAGACTCTCCCTCGCTACTACACCTTGTGGGCCTTTTTGGTATAACTTTAGAATGAAAACGTTCCCCAAATAATGAAACAAAATTGCAACATAAAAAAGGTACCCAATGCAAGACAAATACAAGAAAGAGGCAGGTATTTCAGGGGGCATCTTTGAAGATTGCAGGCAATTTATTTAGTTTCAACAGAAAGAACCATCTGTATAAGATCTCTAACTTCATAGCATTTGTGTGACATGAAAAGTTTTCCCAGGATTAAAGGGAAAAGGAGAACATTCTTGTTTGTTTTGTTTGCTTTGCTTCCCTCTCCTAATTTCATATTTTTGTGAAAGCCTGTATTCAGAGGCACCAAGAACAGGCTGTTGATGTAATAAGTCAAGCTGGATAAATTCACCATTTCTTAATAAAAATTAATTACTAATATTCACATCCTGCTAAATTTTTAAAAATGTTCCATGTACCTCAGGAGGCCTCAGGAAACTTACAATTATGGCAGAAGGTGAAGGGGAAGCAAGGTATGTCTTGTGTGACGACAGGAGAGAGTGAGTGAAAGAGGAAGTACCACACTTAAAACCTCAGCTCTCCTGAAAACTCCCTCACTATCATGAGAACAGCATGGAGAAACCACCCCACCATGATCCAATCACCTCTCACTAGGTGCCTCTTGATAGGTGGGATTACAATTCCAGATGAGATTTGGGTGGGGACACAGGGCCAAATCACATCAACTTCTCTTCATATCTTTATTTCCACTGGGCATGGTCAAATAATTAGTCAAAATAATAATGTTGATTTGAATGAGCTGTGCCAATATTCTTGTGTGTTGATCATCACTTTACCAATTACTCACAGGAGCATACATACTCCAAATCCCCTCTTTGCTTTGGGAACTGTAACCTTGACTGCAGTCACTTGTGGACCTTCCACTGAAAACCAGAATAATAAGGTTGACAGAGCTCATGCCTCTGATGGTATGAGCTATATGAAGTAATTAATATAGTTAATCTAGCAAATTACATGCAATGTATAATGTGGTTCTAATGTTAACTTTCCATCCCTCTGCCCCAAGGATTGGCAGAAATGCCTCTGACTTTCTCTAATGTGTCCTCTTCTTCCCATGTCATTTATGGACTTCATTATTCATTGGTCCCTGTCCCAACTCATTCTATTTCTCATACTTCTTTGTATCAAAAGGAATATTTCATTTTGATTAGGTTTATTCTACAGAGAATTCTAACCTATGGTTGTTCAAAGTACATGTTTTCAGTAGAGGGCTTAACAGGCTTTCCTGAATTCAACTTTTATAGCGTTCTTCAGTATAAGGACATGAGGAATACTGTTCCTCTTTCAACACATGCTCTATAGTACTCAACACATAACCACCAGTTTCAACAGTAATAGCCTCCCTCTTCTGCTCTGCACATCCTCTGACTTCTGCTCTCTGAGTGATATTATCAATGTATGGTATGTGTGTACTGGGGGTCTAGAGTCCCTGCATTTTGATAAGGGATAGAACACAATTCTAGGGTTACTAGCACCTGAACTCCTTGCAAATGCTTTTATTGACACTCGATATGGGTTTCACAGAGGTGCTCTGGACATAGGGAAGGCCCAGGTTAAGAGTATGACTGTGCACATCTACCTGCATTATTGCTTCACATAGAAATGTAGGCTGGGAATTGTAATCACATTTGTGTGTCAGTTCATAGAATCTCTGTGCATATAAAAGCATGAAATAGACTCATTGACTTTTTTTAAATTCAGAAAATATTTATTATTATTATTATTTAATTGTATTTGGGCTCTGGTGTACATGTGCACATCCTGCATCCTGCAGGATTGTTGTATAGGCACATACCTGCCAAGATGGTTTGCTGTCTCTGTCCCCCTCACCTCCTGCTGCCTACATCAGCCATTTCTCCCAGTGTTATCCCTCCCCATTCTCCCCATCCCCACTCCAGCTGCTCCCCCCTTCCCCGCCCCTCCCCCCACAAGTAGCCCTGTGAGTGTTGTTCCCTTCCCTGTGCTCAAGTGTTCTCATTGTTCACCATCCACCCGTGAGTGAAAACATGTGTGGTTTGGTTTTCTGTTCTTGTGTCAGTTTGCTGAGAATGATGGTTTCAAGGTTCATCCATGTCTCTACAAAGGACACGAACTCATTGTTTTTTATGGCTGCATAGTATCCCATGGTGTATATGTGCCACTTTTTTTTTTGTCCAGTCTATCATTGATGGGCATTTGGGTTGGTTCCAGGTCTTTGCTATCCTAAACGGTGCTGCAATGAACTTACGTGTACATGTGTCTTTATGACAGAACCATTTATAATCCTTTGGGTATATACTCAGTAATGGGATTGCTGGGTCAAATGGAATTTCTATTTCTAGATCCTTGAGGAATCGCCACACTGTCTTCCACAATGGTTGAGCTAATTTACACTCCTACCAACAGTGTAAAAGTGTTTGTATTTCTCCACCTCCTCTCCAGCATCTGTTGTCTCCAGATTTTTTTAATGATCGCCATTCTAACTGGCATAAGATGGTATCTCAATGCGGTTTTGATTTGCATTTCTCTAATGACCAATGATGATGAGCATTTTTTCATATGTTTGTTGGCCGCATATTTATCTTCTTTTGAAGTGTCTGTTCATATCCTTTGCCCACTTTTGAATGGGCTGGTTTATTTTTTTCATGTAAATGTGCTTTAGTTCTTTGTTGATTCTGGATATCAGCCCTTTGTCTGATGAGTAGATTGCAAAAATTTTTTCCCATTCTGTTGGTTGCTGGTTTAGTCTAATGATTGTTTCTTTTGCTGTGCAGAAGCCCTTAAGTTTAATTAGGTCCCATTTGTCTATTTTGGCTTTTGTTGTCATTGCTTTTGGTGTTTTAGCTATGAAGTCTTTGCCTGTGCCTATGTCCTGAATGGTTTTGCCTAGAATTTCTTCTAGGGTTTTTATGATGTTAGTTCTTGGGTTTAAATCTTTAAACCATCTGGAGATAATTTCTGTATAAGTGGTTAGGAAGGGATCCAGTTTCAGCTTCCTGCATTGGGCTAGCCAGTTTTCCCAACACCATTTATTAAATAGGGAACCCTTTCCCCATTGCTTGTTTTTGTCCAATTTGTCAAAGATCAGATGGTTGTAGTTGTGTGGCATTGCTTCCGAGGCCTCTGTTCTGTTTCATTGGTTTATATCTCTGTTTTGGTACCAATACCATGCTGTTTTGATTACTGTAGCCTTGTAGTATAGTTTGAAGCCCGGTAGTGTGATGCCTCCAGCTTTGTTCTTTTTGCTTAGGATTGTCTTGGCTATGCAGGCTCTCTTTTGGTTCCATATGAAGTTTAACGTGTTTTTTTCCAGTTCTGTGAAGAAGATCAATGGTAGCTTGATGGGGATAGTGTTGAATCTATAAATTACTTTGGGCAGTATGGCCATTTTTACAATATTGATTCTTCCTAACCATGAGCATGGAATGTTTTTCCATCTCTTTGTGTCCTCTCTTATATATTTGATCAGTGGTTTGTAGTTCTCCTTGAAGAGTTTTACATCCTTTGTTAGTTGTATTCCTAGGTATTTCATTCTCTTTGTAGCAATTGTAAATGGGAGTTTGCTCATGATTTGTCTCTCTGTTTGTCTGTTATTGGTGTATAGGAATGCTTGTGATTTCTTCACATTGATTTTGTATCCTGAGACTTTGCCAAAGTTGCTTATCAGCTTAAGGAGGTTTGGGGCTGATATGATGGGGTCTTCTAAATATACGATCATGTTGTCTGCAAATAGGGACAATTTGACTTCTTCTTTTCCTAATTGAATGCACTTTATTTCTTTTTCTTGCCTAATTGCTCTGGTTAAAACTTCCAATACTGTATTGAATAGGAGTGGTGAGAGAGTGCATCCTTGTCTAGTAACAGTTTTGAAAGGGAATGCTTCTAATTTTTGCCCATTCAGTATGATATTGGCTGTGGGTTTGTCATAAATAGCTTTTATTTTTTGAGATATATTCCATTGATACCTAGTTTATTGAGAGTTTTTAGCGTAAAGCGCTGTTGAGTTTTGTCGAAGGTCTTCTCTGCATCTATTGAGATAATCTTGTGGTTTTTGTCTTTGGTTCTGTTTATGTGGTGAATTACATTTATAGATTCGAGTATGTTGAACCAGCCTTGCATCCCTGGTATGAAGCCTACTTGATCATGGTGGATAAGTTTTTTGATGTGCTGTTGGATTCGATTTGCTAGTATTTTATTGAAGATTTTTGCATCAATGTTCATCATGGATATTGGCCTGTAGTTTTCTTTTTTAGTTGTGTCTCTACCAGATTTTGGTATCAGGATGATGTTGATCTCATAGAAAGAGTTAGGGAAGATTCCTTCTTTTTGTTTTGTTTGGAATAGTTTCAACAGGAATGGTACCAGCTCCTCTTTGTATGTTTGGTAGAATTCAGTTGTGAACCAGTCTGGACTTGGACTTTTTTTGGTTGGTAGGCTATTAATTGCTGCCTCAACGTCAGACCTTGTTATTGATCTATTCAGGATTTCAACTTCTTCTTGGCTTAGTCTTGAGAGTGTGAAAGTGTTCAATAATTTATCCATTTCTTCAGAATTTACTGGTTTATGTACATAGAGTTGTTTGTAGTAATCTCTGATGGTAGTTTGTATTTCCAAGACATCCATGGTGATCTCCCCTTTATCATTTTTTTATTGCATCTATTCTATTCTTCTCTCTTTTCTTTCTTATTAGTCTAGCTAGCGGTCTCTTTATTTTATTGATCTTTTCAAAAAACCAGCTCCTGGAATTATTGATTTTTTGAAGAGTTTTTTGTGTCTCTGTCTCCTTCAGTTCTGCTCTGATCTTAGTTATTTATTGTCTTCTGCTTGCTTTTGAGTTGTTTTGATCTTGCTCCTCTAGCTATTTCAACTTTGACAGTAGGGTGTCGATTTTAGATCTTTCCTTGTTTTTCATGTGGGCATTTATTGCTATAAATTTCCCTCTAGACACTGCTTTAAATGTGTTCCATAGGATCTGGTATGTTGTGTCTTCATTCTCATTGGTTTTGAAGAACATTATTATTTCTGGCTTCATTTCATTGTTTATCCATTCATTATTCAGGAGCAAGTTGTTCAGTTTCCATGTGACTGTGTGGTTTTGAGTGCTTTTCTTAATCTTGAATTCTAATTTGATTGCGCTGTGGTCTGAGAGACTGTTTGTTATGGTTTCCGTTCTTTTGCATTTGCTGAGGAGTCATTTACTTCCAATTTTGTGGTCAGTTTTGGAATAAGTGCAATGTGATGCTGAGAAGAATGTGTATTCTGTGGATTTGCAGTGGAGTGTCCTGTAAATGTCTATTAGGTCCACTTGGTCCAACTCTGCATTCAAGTCCTGGGTATCCTTGTTGATTTTCTGTCTCGTTGATCTGTCCAATATTGTCAGTGGAGTGTTAAAGTCTCCCAATATTATTGTGTGGGAGTCTAAGTCTCTTTGTAGGTCTTTAAGAACTTGCTTTATGTATCTGGGTGCTCCTGCTTTGGGTGCATATATATTTAGGATAGTTAGCTCTTCTTGTAGCATTGATCCTTTACCATTATATAATGCCCTTCTTTGTCTCTTTTGATCTTTGTTGGTTTAAAATTCATTTTATCAGAGACTAGGATTGCTACCCCTGCTTTTTTTTTTGCTCTCCATTTGCTTCGTAAATCTTCTTCCAACCCTTTATTTTGAGTCTGTGTGAGTCTTTGCATATCAGATGGGTCTCCTGAATACATCAATCCAATGGGTCTTGACTTTTTATCCAGTTTGCCAGTCTGTGTCTTTTAATTGTGGCATTTAGGCCATTTACATTCAACGTTAATTTGTTATGTTTGAATTTGATCCTGCCATTTTGTTACTGGCTGGTTGTTTTGCCCGTGAATTGACACGGCTCCTTCATTGCATCATTATTCTTTACCATTTGGTACACTTTTGCAGTGTGCTAGTACTGGTTGCTCCTTTCCCTGTTTAGTACTTCCTTCAGTAGCTCCTATAAGGCAGGTCTTACAGCAACAAAATCTCTCCGCAATTGCTTGTCCATAAAGGATTTTATTTCTCCTTCACTTATGAAGCTTAGTTTGGCTGGATAGGAAATTCTGGGTTGAAAGTTCTTTTCTTTAAGGATGTTGAATATTGGCCCCCACTCCCTTCTAGCTTGCAGGGTTTCTGCCGAGAGATCTGCTGTGAGTCTGATGGTCTTTCCTTTGTGGGTGACTTGACCTTTCTCTCTGGCTGCCCTTAGGACTTTCTCCTTCATTTCAACCCTGGTGAATCTGACAACTATGTGCCTTGGGGTTGCTCTTCTTGAGGAATATCTTTGTGGTGTTCTCTGTATTTCCTGGATTTGAATGTTGGCCTGCCTTGCTAGGTTGGGAAAGTTCTCTTGGATAATATCTTGAAGAGGGTTTTCCAACTTGGATTGATTCTCCCTGTCACATTCAGGTACGCTGATCAAGCGTAGATTAGGTTTTTTCACATAATCCCATATTTCTTGGAGGCTTTGTTCATTTCTTTTCACTCTTTTTTCTCTAATCTTGCCTTCTCATTTTATTTCATTGATTTGATCTTCTATCTCTGATATCCCTTCTTCTGCCAGATCGATTCGGCTCTTGAAACTTGTGCATGCCTCGTGAAGTTCTCGTGCTGTGTTTTTCATCTTCATCAAGTCGTTTCTGTTCTTCTCTAATTGGTTATTCTAGTAGCATTTTGTCTGACCTTTTTTTCAGGGTTCTTAGTTTCTTTGCATTGGGTTAGAACATGGTATTTTAACTCAGAGAAGTTTGTTATTACCCACCTTCTGAAGCCTGCTTCTGTCAATTTGTCAGATTCATTCTCTGTCTTTTTTTGTTTCCTTGATGGTGAGGTGTTGTGATCCCTGGGAGGAGAAGAGGTGTTCTGTCCTGTGATGTTATCATCCCTTTGTGCTGGTTTTTACCCATCTTCATGGATTTATCTCCCTTTAATCTTTGAAGTTGGTGATTTCAGGAGTCTTTGAGTGGATGTCTTTTTTTCTGTTGAGGTTGGAGCTGTATCTTTTTTGGCCTGTAGAGGGTGTTGCTGGGCTCCCTCAGGTTCAGTCAGGTTGTTGGATGGGGGTCCTTCCCTCCAGATTGTTTGCAGGTGAGATGGGCCCCGCCTTCCCAATGGCCTGTCTCCCAGAGCTCAATCTTCCTGATAGGGTGACGCTGGTGTATTTGCTGCTACGCTCTCAATTGAGGGCTTCAGTTTGAGTTCTGTGGAGGTGGGTCCTTCTAGGCCTTATGGTCTGTTTCCCTGCTTTCAACTCAGCCTCCCTCTGTGGGAAGGCATTAGTCCAAACTCCTGCCCAGGTCCCTGCGACAACCTGCTGCACCCCGCGGTAGCCGCTGCTCAGATTTGCATCAGCTACCCACGGCACTCCACCATCTGGCAGGGCTCTCGTGGACCATGGGTTGCAGGAGGGATGAGGTAAGCACAAGATCCCAAACGGAGCACTGAGGGGGTTAAGTCCCCAGACCCTCTGAGCCGGCTGCACATTTCAGGTAGGGACGTGCCCCCCTCACACCCCCATGTCTTGATTTGCCCCCTGGGCGGCTCTGGCCCTGCAGCTCCTTCCCTGGGCCTAATTTGAGTGCCCTATCAGTCTCACAGAAACGAACCCAGCACCTGGTTTGAATCGTGGTCCTCTAGCTGTGTGCATCTCATTTGCTGGGAGCTGCATTCTGTTGCTGGCTTCTCTCCACCATCTTGGCGCCCCCTCTCGACTCATTGACTTTTTCTTTTAATAGTCAGTACAGTTAGTGAAATATTGCTTGTCACTTACCACTAATCAATTATGAGGGTTTCAAAGTTTCTGTGACTCCAGAAAAAGGTGCTTATGCCTAATTTGTAAGCAGTTCCAGAAAAGTAAATGACATTCCATAGATCAAATACAACATAGTCAAACTAGGACACCTTAACATCACACTTAATTCTGTTTTTTAAATCACATGAAGCAATAAATTGAGATGTA
This sequence comes from Cheracebus regulus, assembly GCA_963574635.1. NCBI lineage: Eukaryota > Metazoa > Chordata > Mammalia > Primates > Pitheciidae > Cheracebus > Cheracebus regulus. The sequence continues at coordinate 50,155 of CAUYQU010004119.1, forward strand.
TTAGTAACTGGAGAGAAGCAGAGACATTTTAAGTATCTGAAAAGACATTTATCATCACAAATGCAATTTTCTAACAAATAATGCTGATTACTTCCATTATAGAAGCCAGAATCTGACAAAGAAAAGAAATATTTCATAAGCCCTTTTTAAAAGATGCTAAAATTCTGTGTAACTCTTTCTACCTTCAACTAGATGGAAAACTGGACTCTTACTCTCATATTAAATACTCTTTATCACTTTCCTGTGCACATCACTACTCATTTGGAATGCGGACTCATTTCTTGGAATGTGGACCAATTGCATAAGCATATCTCCAGGGTATTTTGTTGCTTTGGGTCAAAATTCATTATATGGCTTTCGAAGAAGATTCAGCTATGCTGAATTAAATAAACTGTAGAAGTAGAGTTCCTTAGAACAGAGATAATGTGTAATACAGAGGTAATTTTATAAAAAGGAGTCATGATAATAAAACATTGTACGTCTGTGCTGTTTTAATGTAGCATCTAAAATGACTTGACTTGAATTTAGGAGGTAGCCCATCCAAAAGAGAGACCCCAAACAATTTCTTCTCCTGAAGAGAATGTTGAGCAGATGTTGATTAAAAGTGATACAGAAGTCTAGTGGCCACTGTCATCCATCTGGAATGTAGACTTGATCAGAAATGAACTAGTGCCAGGCAGAACTAGGCATTTCTGTAGTTGTTCCACATTTTAGTGCTTTTCATTTTCATTCGTTAAGATGGATTTTTGATCATTACCATACTTTTTATTTCCAGGACCAACCAGCGTTTCTCAACTTCACCCTTTCTTTTGCCTAGACTAATCATTATCTTCCCAAATATACAACTAGTGTTACATTCTACAGTTTTGGATAAAACCAAACAAAAAAAAAACTGTCTATTGTCTTTGCTCACTGTAGGCACACTTATCTCAAGTATTTAAGGTGTGTGAAAGAAATGAGGAAATAGCAAACTTTCTAAGGAATATGGAAATGCCTTTGGTTTTCCTTAAGGGAGCTCTGAGCCTTATTCACGAATGAGATGTGTATAGAGTCCTTGGAGCTTGTACAGCCATTTGAGACCTGACTTTACCAACTGTTCTAATAAACAATTGAAGATAGAACTCTATCAACAGTCTCTTTTTCAAAGTTAGAGAGTCTCTAACACTCCCAAAATTATCTATTCTCTCTCTCTCTCTCATATCTATCTAATCTATCTATATGTATTATTACACATAGGAAATATTTAAGACTTTGGAATAGGCAAAAGAGGTTACTACTGAACATTCTTTCAGTGGAATGCTCTGAAGTAGAGTCTTGGGAGCTATCTGTCCTTTAGAGATGTGCACTTTTGTCTTTGCCAGACATAATCCATCTCTGTAGAAAAAGACATTAACTTGTAGAAAATTGATAGTGACGGAAATATTTTCTGTTCTTTGCAAATGATTCCTTTTCAGTAGAGAATATAAATGTCCTTATAAAGCACTTCTTTATTGAATCAATTTTAATACCTTTGTTTCCTCATTAACATGTCAATTTCTGACATTTCTTTTTATATTTATATGAGTCATAATTTGTATTTTTAAGAAAATTATCCTTTAACAGCATTCAGTAAAGGATATCTTTTCCTTTTCAGAGTTAAAATGTTTCCAGATAATGAGCAATGATTTCATTGGGAACAGAATTGTTTGGTACTACATGTGTAACATAAAACCAGAAATAGTTGGGGAATGAGGCACGGCTGAGAGTATTGTGATATCGGGAGCAAAAAGCCAGTTTTATGTTACACACACACACACACACACACACACAGACACTGATAGGGGAACACCACATATATTTATGGAGTGGGGAAGAAACAGGCCACTTCATTTCCTGAAACTTTCCTCTTGCCCTTTATTTGCCTCTTGACTTAATATTTCTAACACACCTCATTATTTGTTTTCCCATTTTCATAGAAGACGTTTCACAGAATACATGCAGTTTATACAGCAGCTATATTTATTTTCACATACTGTCAGTTTTATTTCTTTCAACATAAAATTTCAAAATACTTTGTCAGTTAAAAATTTTAAAATCTGGGCTGGGCACGGTGGTTCACGCCTGTAATTTTAGCACTTTGGGAGGCCAAGCAGGAGGATTACTTGAAGCCAGGAGTTTAACACCAGCCTATGCAACAAAAGGAGACCTTATCTCAAGAAAGAAAGGAAAGAAAAAAAGAAGAAAGGAAGGAAGGAAAGAAGAAAAGAAAGAGAAAGGAAGGAAGGAAGAAAAATAGATTAGCTGCATGCGGTGGCATGCACCTGTAGTCCTCAGCTCAGCTACTTGGGAGGCTGAGGCAGGAAGATCACTTGAGCCCAAGAGGTGAATGCTGATATATATATGATACACACACACACACACACACACGATGTTTAATACTGTCAACTTGATTGAATTGGAGGATACAAAGTATTGATCCTAGGTGTGTCTGTGAGGGTATTGCCAAAGGAGATTAACATTTGAGTCAGTGGTCTGGGAAGGCAGACCCACCCTTGATCTGGGTGGGCATAATCTAATCAGCTGCCAGCACAGCTTATAAGCGGCAAAAAAATGTGAAAAGAGAGACTGGTTTAGCCACCCAAACTAAATCTTTCTCCCATGATGCTTTCTGCTCTCAAACATTGGACTCCAAATTCTTCAGTTCTGGAACTTGGACTGGCTCTCCTTGTTCCTCAGTCTGCAGACAGCCTATTGTGAGACCTTCTGATGACGTGAGCTAATACTTAATACTTAATTAAACTCATATATATATATAATATGAGTTTAAGTATTAAGTATATATATATATATCTGTCCCTCTAGAGACCCCTGACTAATACAATATATATGTATACATATGCACATATATTTATGTGTGTTTGTGTGTGTGTGTATATATATCATTTTGTGTGCTTCTTCAGAGGTGATTCATAGTGGTATTCACTATTTCTCCATTCACCTATGTCATATAATTAACTAAAAGACATCAATTGACTTTTAAAAGTTTCTTACGAAGTGACATTGTGCTTTCCTATAAGCCACTAGGGCAGGTCCTGGGAAGACCTATGAGCTGTTGTTGAAGATGCAGCCTGTGCTTGGGGAACAAAGGAAGCAGCTGTAGTAATAATGACGGAGGCCTGGTTAGCAGGGTTGCCAAGTAAGAGACATCGAGTTTGTAGTTACAGACCAAGTGAGAAGATAGGCTCATAGCAGATAGTACATGTTGAATATGCCTAGTTGACTCAACCTAGTGTTGAAACAGCATTTGCTCATCTGTTTTCTTCTCTGGAAGATGCTATCAATTGGTGCTATGTCCCGACAAATGGACATGAGCCTGGCCAGGTGAGATCATGGCAAAAGGGACTCAAAAATACATTTTCTATCCTGGACAGAAGAGCTACAGGGCATTCTAAATACTAGTATGTGCTCTCTCTCTCTCGCTCTCGCTCTCTCCCTCCCCGCCCCCAACATAAAAATCTCTTCTATTGTCCTCACCAAAAAGGATATGTACATAAACATTAGATAACTGGGCCTTGTTAATATGGGGAAAAGTCTGAAATCCCAACGTAAATATCTGGTTAAGCTGGATTAGGAAACATGGCTTAGACTAAGCCTAACTGGGAAACTTCTACCACTTACCTCAAATCGGCACCACAACTCACTTAGGTAAAAGAAGAGCTCCTGTGGAACAACTGTCCCCACTCATTCCTATTAGCTAGTGGAGACAGAACACGGAGCTTGTGAAGAAGTGAATTATCTAACATTCTATCAGGGGAATTAATTCTCTATCACTGGAATTTGGTGTCAGGGGAACCAGTCTCCCCACTGGCCCACAAACCATACTTGGGGAGCACTGCTATATATTAAGTCCCAGCTTCTCTTCCAGGGTTAACATCTGTGAGTGAAGGAAGTGTGGTTAGAATGACCATCTGGCTGAGTGGTAACTTGATGGTCAACATCAGGAACAACAGTGTAAGAGTAGCAGATAATTTAATTTAAGAATAGTTTAAGTTTTGTGGGGAGAGCAAATCAAAGCAGTTATCTTGTGTTCTGGTATTTGGGGTTTCCTAGGAAAAAAAGAAAGGGAAGAGAAGCAAGTAATTGTTAGTGACCCAACATCTTTAGCATTGAGATGTATTATGGGTTGAATTGTGTCCTCTTAGAAGATATGTTGAAGTCTTGTCCCTTAGTACCACAACAATTACTTATTTGGAAATAGGGGCATTGCTGATATAATTAGCTAAAGTGAGGTCATATATAAGTAGCATAGACTCTTATCTAATGTGACTCATGTGCTCATAAGAGACGAAAATGCCATGTGAAGACAGAGTCATGTAGAGGGAAGGTGGCTGGTGAAGATGAAGGCAGAGATTGTAATAACGTATTTGCAAGCCAAGGAACTCCAAGGATTACCACTAACCCCAGACACTGCAAGAGAAGAGGTTCTCCCCTGCAGGTTTCACAGGTAGCTCCTCCCTCCCCACAACTTGATTTTGGACTTCTTGCCTCCATAACTGTGAGGCAATTAATTTATGTTGTTTTCAGCCTCCCAGTTTGTGATACAAACTGGGAATCTTAGAAAACTAATATAACATGTAAGTTCTAGTCCTAGAAAACGAATATAATGTGTAAGTTCCAGTTATAGCAGCATCACATCTTTGAGAAATGAGAAGAACCAACTCATAATCAATTTACTGTCAGCATTCATCCATCTATAGTTCCACACACCCAGACTTCTTATTTCTCTAATATGACATCTCCCACTTTCTGTTACATCATATCTTGTTAGAATTTTACCCTTTATTTGCATTTGAGATTTTATTGGCAAAAGTCACTTTAATGGTTATCTGAACCATATTTATAACAAAGGATTTGGGGGAAAAGGACTTTATCACCCTCTTTATCTCTATATCTATCGTATCATATGACCATATGCTTCTCTAAATCAGGGAGCTCAAACATTTATTAATGTATCCCACAGAAAGAATAATATTTGATGTTATAACTAGTGTCCATATACCTATTTATTTATATAAGCTGAAAAAAAACACTTACCTTTAAATTCTTACTACATTTGAATTGGATATTTTCTACTGTATTCTATTTTTTGAAATGGTTATATTTACTCTGTAAATTAATTTTACACCTTTTATTAACAATCCACAGTTTTTTTTATGTATGGCCTATATTTTGCCTAGTCTCTGAAGGCTAGCCTCAGGGATGGTTTCACCAAGTTCTCTATCACTCTTATTCTCCTAACCACATATGTATATAAACACCACAGTTTTATATTATCTGGAGATACATAGGTCCGAGAGTGTATAATGATAAACATTCCTTAAAATTAAAAAAAAATGGCCTCTCAAACCTTATAAAAACAAGTTTCTTGCTATTTACAAACAGAATTGTAGCTATATTAAATCATTGTTTCCTGGTATTTATATAGCAATGAGGCACTTTTATTCATGGAGCTATTAAATACAGAGGCCCCTTTCATGTAGAACTTCTGGATTATTCGTTACCACTCTGTTTCCTGTTAATTTCAAGCAATTATTCATTTCCCTTAACCAGGCTAATTTTATTTCCTTCCTGAAATAATTCATTGTTTGAGTGAATCAACCAAGTAACAGCTTGTGTTCTGGAGATAATGCATGTAAATGCAGAGCTGACAGCTAATCTAGATGAGGCCATTTGTTTTGGGTGAATCTTAATGTGGTCTTAAGAAAAACAATCAGAAACTATCCCCTGACAGATCAGCTAATAATTTTTAGAAATGGAAGACAGCTATTTTTCAGGCCTCTCTTCATTTTATCTATTTCTTAGTAATTTGAAGCCACTTGGGGATAATTAAAATTGATACTCCCATAATATGGAAGAGAAATATTTGGTTTCTTTTATATTAATAATATATTTTTATTGTCAGGAATTAAACAAATCTACCTTATTTTCTAAAGAAGGTCAACAGAAAGAATTGCCTGAGGTCAGTTACTCAAATCTAAAATCACTATTTCTGTCAGATACCCTTGCAGATGTCATTGAGTTATGCTACCAACTCTCTAAGACTGGACCATTTCGAATATTTCACAATGCAATTATTTCAGAGTATTTACTGGAAAACCATATCTCTCTAAATTACATAGTTTTGTGTGTTCATCATTAAGCTTTTTCTACGATGAATCTAAGGGAGATTGGTGATTCTTATTTTAAAATTGCCTGGGCTGTAATCATCATTGTGAACATACTCTGGTTTCGGAACTGTGATCCTTGTATAGTCATTTATTCTCTGTTGGTGCTAACTTAAAACTCTTTACTGAGCTAAATAATACTTCTGTGTGAATAACTCCTACCAACCTACGAAGGTGGACTGGTCTACACACAAACAGAAGCCTTGGTTCAGTGCCTTAATTTTTAGAAGACATCAACCTCTTTCTTTTTATCGCCACCTGATTTTTAAAGAAAAAGAAATGGTCCAGAATTGACAACACAGAATACCTGTCCTTTGAATATTTTTCTAATTATTTAATGCCTGAGTTTTTACCCAAAGCCCAATTATACAAAATTAATGGAAGATTGCTTATGTGATCTATAGCCTATTTGTTTCCCACTTTGCTTGAAATGAAGGAAATTATAAGAAGCAATCACAATAAATTTGCCCTTCCATCTGTATAGGAATATCATGTATTTAAACACTTACTGTGCCCTCCATTTAGTTAGAGAATAGTGAGGAGAACTTATCCTTTGGTGTCAAAATGATACAAGAGTTAATGATTGGTTGTTGATCCAGATGGAGGTGATGAAGTGTTCCAGTTTGCCCAAGAGATCCTGGTTTCTGTCTGTTGTTCTGGTGTAATTGTTAGTAGCTTCTTCCCCATCCCTCTTATTTTTAGAAGTTTCTGGGTTTGAAACACAAATTCTGCCCAATTTTGGGTTAATCAAAGGAGACAGAGGACCCTCCCTGTTAGAAAGAGTTAGCCAGTCTTGCTTATGAAGTTCGGCTTTGAGGAATGGGCACATCCCTCAGTGTGTTCCTAATGCGAAGTGAAACATTGTAGTCAATAATCCAGAACTGGTCAGACCTTAGAAAAATAAAAGTCCAGCAATTATTGCATCTTGGAAGGAGTGTGAGCATTTCAATGTTTCACTGCAATATCTTGACTGGGAAATACAGAATTAGGAAAACTTTTCACTCAGTCATTATAGGAATCAAAGCAGGTGCGTGGTCAGGGAGGTGTCCTTAATTTTGATGAATTTTCTGACACACAACTCAAAGGCTGACAGTGTACTATATGTTAATCCTCATGCTGATGATGTAAAATATTTGAATCTTAAAGAAATAATCTACTAGATGGCTAAAACTATGGTTTAGAATTTTTGATTCATCTCTAAAGGGGATTTAAAGAATAACTCCTTATCTGACTAAAACTCAAGGAACAAAAACTGTTTACTTCCCTGAATACATTTATGAACTTTCAGTACAATTTTGTCATCCTAAACAGCACACAAAAAAAATCTCTACCATATGATGCAGGCCAGAGGCATTATTTCTTAAAAAACCTTTTTTTTTTTTTTTTTTTTTTAAGATTGAAAATATAGCAGAAATTTGAATGTGAAAATCAGGCATCCTAAACAGCTAGCAAATTGCAGGCCCACAAAGCCAGTCATCTTTTTATCCTTTCCTTGATTGATGAATTGTGCAGAAATGATCAAGATCAATTCAAGGATGCATGAATTTCATCTTCTTCAGTTTCTGAGGGTTGTATTAGGCCTGTAATTCTGTCTACAAAATGACGCCGTTAGAGAATGAACAAAGAAAGCAATTGATATTTTATTCTTATCCTGGCAATGAATTTTGCTTATTACCATCTTCAAAATACAATTCAGTGAATAGTGATTACTCCTGCATAGGTATAAATGCATACATGTGAAAAAAGTTAAAAATGAATGGCATGAAAATTGCCTTTAACTTCCAAAATCATTTTCCCAGTCTCTTAAATGAGACCGTACTTGTGCAGTGAACTTCAAGCATAAAACAAAGTAGATTCTTTCAGCCTTGCTGCTAACTTAGAGTCCATAATGTAAGGTGAACAGAAAAAGATATTTTAAATCTCAATTTTTCTACCTATGGACGTGTCTAAAGGAGATTCATCTAGTAACATGTTCTTTAAGTCCTTGCTACTTAAAGTGTAATTATTAAAGTTTGAAAAGTGCTGATTTAGGCTGGTTGTATTTACACAGCTTTAGAAACATATAAACCATGTAGGACATTAACTAGACTTATTTTAATGTCACATCTATTGAGCACTTACAATGAATGCACTTTGCATATTTTTAGGTATATATTTGTGAACCTAGTCCATGGATTCTATTCCATTAATTCTTAGGAAGAAATGTTCAGTTGGTTTAATTAACAGAATTTTTTCTTCTTTCCCCTTTCACCCATGATAAATATTTCTTGTTAATCAGTGGTATTAGAATGTAAATAGATCTTTTAAGTCAATTTATTTGCAACTGATCGCCAACAACAATTTTACTTCCTAAATTTCCATTTATTGCAAATATAACTATTTAGCTCACACATATACAATGAACTCTCATTTAGTCACAATAGTTAAGGAATGAACTACTGGTTAATTGACCATTCTAGCTAACTGATAATTACATTTTTTTTTGAAAGAAAGAAAAAGAGAAAAGAAGAAAAAAAGAAAGAGAATGAAAGAAAGAAAGAAAGAGGAAGAGGAAGAGGGAGAGAAAACGGGATTCTTGTTCTATTGCCCAGGCTAGAATGCAGTCTAAAAATGGGTATTAAAAACCTCTTTTATGCCAATAATTGTGCTTAACAATGGAGACAGGAAGGAAGAAGGGATGAAAATAACAAGCAGCCAACCAATATTTTATTTAAACCTGTGAAATGCTATGCAATTGCTGAGGAGTGATTTACTTCCAATTATGTGGTCACTTTTTAAATAGGTGTAATGTGATACTGAGACAAATGTATGTTTTGTGGATTTGGGGAGGAGAGTTCTGTAAATATTTGTTAAGTTTACTTGTTCCAGGTCTGAGTTCAAGTCCTGGATATTCTTGTTAATTTTCTATCTTGTTGATCTGTCTAATATTGACAGTGTAGTGTTAAAGTCTCCCACTATTATTGTGTAGGAGTCTAAGTCTCTTTGTAAGTCATGAAGAACTTTCCTTATGTATCTGGGTGCTCCTGTATTGGGTGCATATATATTTAGGATCGTTAGCTCTTCTTGTTGCATTGATCTATTTACCATTATGTAATGTCCTTTTTTGTTTCTTATGGTCTTTGTTGCTTTAAAGTCTGTTTTATCAGAGATGAAAATTGCAGCTTCTGTTTTTCTTTTTCTTTTTTTCTCTCTCCATTTGGTTGGTAAATCTTCCTCCATCCCTGTTTTTAGTCTTTGTGTATCCTTGCATGTGAGATGGGTCTAGATACAGCATACCGATGGCTTTTAGCTTTTTATCCAATTTGCCTGTCTATGTCTTTGATTGGGGCATTTAGTCCATTTAAATTTAGGATTAATATTGATATATGTGAGTTTGTATGGCCACTTAATGCCAGCTGGCTGTTTTGCCCATTAGTTGATGTAGATTCTTCATTATGGTGATGCTCTTGACCTTTTGGTATGTTTTTGGAATGGCTGATACTGGTTGTTCCCGTCCATGTGTAGTGCTTCTTTCAGAAGCTCTTGTAAAGCAGGCCTGGTGGTGATGTAATCTCTGAGTACTTGTTTGTTCGCAAAAAATTTTATTTTTC
>CAUYQU010004120.1:0-16665 GCA_963574635.1 Cheracebus regulus
CTGCCGTGTGAACTTCCCAGCAGTCCTGTTTATATGGGTGTAATTAGATCTGCCTCGGCAATAGTGGCCCGCCTCTGTAATGGTGGGTTACCTCGGCAACGGTGGGTTGCCTTGGCAACAGCAGGCTGCCTCCGCAATGGCGGACTTCCTCTGTCGTGGTAGAGTGCCCCGTAATGGCGGACACCCCTCCCCCACAGAACTGGACCGTCCCGGGTTCAGCTGCGCCTGCTGCGAAACTCTTAACCAAGAGCTCTTCCAATTGCTGTTTTAGCCGAACCTGATCACCTGGCTCGCTGTCTCAGAGCCTTTTGTTTTTTCAGTTGAATGATCGACTCCCAGGTGTTCCAGTCGCCTGTTGAAAAGGCGCCGGGATCTGTGTGATTTCCCCTGTGGGGACACACTGCGCAGGCTGAAACAGCGGCGCTGAGATTCCTAGCGCTTTTTTGCCTGGGGATCTCCTGGGCTGGCTCCCTGCTTCAGTCCCCCTTTTAATCTGCCTTCCCGTAGCTCCACTCGCCAGTTAAAAGGGCACGCAGACCAGTGTATTTTGTATGGAGAACCGCCGCACCAGGGCGCCGGCAAAGCAGCCGCTCCAGCCGAAACAGCCGCACTGGCAACCCATGGGGCTGCTCCGCCTGGGAATCTCCTGGTCTGGGGGTAATAAAAATCCATCTGGAAATGCAGCATCCACTCACCCTCTGCACTTTCACTGGGAGCTGCAATCCTGAGCTGCTCCTAATTGGCCATCTTGGATCTCATCGTTCAGCTTTTTCTTATTTTAGTTCAATGGCAAGTGTCTCAACAATGTTGAATAGAAGCCTAGCTACCAGGCATCTTAGTATTGCTTCTGACTTTTAAAGTGATTGCTTTTTAACATTACTTCATTCATTACTAAGTTTGCTGAGTTTTGCACAGATAGCATGGGAACAGACAATTGCAAACCCCATATTTCTTGATTCAGTGAGTCCTATATGCTATTATTCAGCCTGCCTCCAAAAAAATCAAGTGCATGCCAGAGATTAGGGACCTCTTAGCATTTGATATAAACAATCTTGGGAAGATGGAATTTTTGACTCAGGTAGGATAAGAAATCAAGAATAAAGCTTGGAAATATTTGTGAGACATCTGAAGATACAGAGACTATGAATATTTATTTTAAATTAAACTGTGATGAAATGCATATAACATAAAATTTACCATGTTAACCACAGTTTTTTGGCTTTAAATACATCCATTGTTGTGCAAGCATCACCAATATTCATCTCCACAACTCTTTTGCATCTTGTAAAACTGAAACTCTGTACCTATCAAACAACAACTTCCCATTCCTCTGTGTCCCCAGCCCCTAGCTACCACCATCCTGCCTTTCTGTACCCGTTAATTTGACTACTTTAGGTGCCTCATCTAAGTGAATCATGCACTATTTGTCTTTTCGTGACTGGTTTATTTTGGTTAGCACAATGTCTTCAAGGTTCATCCATGTTGTAGTGTGTGTCCAAATTGCCTTTCTTTTAAGGTTACCTTAAAAGAAAGGGTTAGGGTTACCCTGGGAAACATATTAGGGTTACCCTGGGAAACATAACCAGGAGGATAGCTATCCATATCTACACCTACATCTATAGAGAGAGGTTTATTATGGGAATTGGTTCCTGTGCCTATGGAGGCTGAGAAGTCCCACCATTTGCAAGTTGGAGACCCAGGAGAGCTGGGGATATAGGAGGGCAGCCTGATCTGAGGTTCCCACGGTGTTGGTTCTTCGACTTTCTCCTGGCTTTTCAGTGCTTCCTGGGGCAGCCAGTGCTTGGAACTGCCTACTCCACCAGCTTGCTGATGTCACTTCCATGCTTTCTTTTGGTTAGAATTTGCATGGTGTATATTTTCTCATCCTTTTACCTTTTAACTGCCTGTATCACTACATTCGAAGTCAATTTATTGTAGGTAGAGCATGATTAGGTCATTTTTAGGTATTTTGATGATCCCCCTTTTCATTGGTGTACTTAGATGATTTACATTGAATGTAATTATTGGTGTGTGCGGATTTAAGACCATGATTTCATTAGTCATTTTCTACTTGTTCCTCTGTTCTCTATTCACCTGTTTCCCCTTTTCACCTTTCTTGTTATTTGAACATTTTAAATATTCCATTTTAATTTGTGATTTTTAAACTATCTCTTTGTACAGTTTTTTTTAAGGAATACTCTGGGGACTAGAATGTGCACATTTAGCTTTTCACAGTCAAGTTATAATAACAATTTTAACACTTTAAATGGAATATAGAAAGCTCATTACTACATAGGGCACTTTATTCCTTCTCCTTTATGTTATATTTATCTCATATGTTACATCTACCTACCTTGAAAAAACAAATCAGACAATGTAATTTTTGCTTTCAACTGCCATACATTTTAGAGAACAGGAGAGAAGACTAGTCTATAGCAGCCCCTCTCATCCATGGTTTTGCTTTCTGTGGTTTTAGTTACCTGAAGTCAACCATGGTCCAAAAATATTAAATAGAAAATTCTAGAAATAAAGAATTCATAAGCTTTAAATCACATGCCTTTCTGTGTGATCAAATTTCATACCATTTTGCTTCATCCCACCTGGGACGTGAATAGTCCTTTTGTCCACAGTATCCATGCTGTATGCGCTAGCCATCCATGAGCCCCTCAGTTGCCATCTCGTTATCAGATCAGCTGTTGCATATCACAGTGCTTGTGTTCCAGTAACCCTTGTTTTATTTCATCGTGGCCCCAGACCACAAGAGCGGTGATGCTGGAAATTCAGATAGACACACCAAAGAGAAGTAAAATGCTTCCTTTCGGTGAAAAAGTAAACATGTTTTACTTAATAAGGCAAGAAAAGTTATATGCTGAGATTCCTAAGACCTCATGGTTGGAACAAATCTGTCCATGAAATTATGAAGATGGAACGAGAAATTCAAGTTAGTTTTGCTGTTGCACTTCCAGTTGCAAAAGTTACAGCGAGGCTGAGTGCAGTGGCTCATGCCTGTAGTCACAGCACTGTGGGAGGCTGAGGTGAGCGGACCACCTGAGGTCAGGAGTTCAAGACCAGCCTGGCCAATGTGGCAAAACCCCATCTCTACTAAAAAATACAAAATTAAGGCGAGGCGCGGTAGCGCTCATGCTTGTAATCCTAGCACTTTGAGAGGCTAAGGCGGGAGGATCTTGAGGTCAGGAGTTTGAGACCAGCCTGGCCAATATGGTGAAACCCCATCTCTACTAAAAATACAAAAATTAACCAGGCATGGTGGCGTGCACCTGTAATTCCAGCTACTTGGGAGGCTGAAGTCGAAGAATTGCTTGAACCTGGGAGGTAGAGTTTGCAGTGAGCTGAGATCGTACCACCGCACTCCAGCCTGGGTGACAGAGTGAGACTCTGTATTTAAAAAAAAAAAATTAGCTGGGTGTGGTGGCACTCACCTGTAATCCCAGCTACTCGGGAGGCTGAAGTGGAAGCATTGCTTGAACCTGGAGGCAGTGGTGGCAGTGAGCCAGTAAGTGCTTAGTTAAGATGGAAAAGGCATTACCTTTGTGCATGGAAGACATGAACAAAAATGTGTTCCCACAGATGGCAGCGAGTTTCAGTGCCATCCGTGGTTCCAGACATCCACTGGGGGTCTTGGAGTGCATCCCCTGCAGGTAAATGGGACAACTGTATTATATTTACCCAGACAGTCCAAATTTCTGTCCAATGTTCTTTCCTTCTGCTTCAACAACTCCCATTATTACTTCTTCAGCAACAGTTTTGTTGGCAATGAATTCTCTCCGTTTTGCTTCATCTGAGAATGTCTTTATTTCATCTTAATTTCTGACAGATACATTTCACTGGACATAGAATTCTAAGATGACAGCCCTTTTCTTTCAGCACATTAAAAATGTTCCATTTTCTTCTGGCTTCCATGGTTTCTGAGGATAAATTGACAGTCATTTGAAAGCTTGTTACCCTATAAGTAATATGTCATTTTACTCTGATTGCTTTCAAATTTTTTGTCTTTAGTTTTTAGCTGCTTGACATGGTGTGTCTGAGTGTACATTTCTTTAGGCTTATCATGTTTTGAGTTCACTGCACTTTTTAAACCTCAAAAGACACTGAGATTTAGGTTTTGATCAAATGGAACTTTTCAGCCATCATTTTTTCAAATACTTATTTTTGCATCACACTCTTTCTTTGCTTCCTTTGGGACTCTGGTAGCATGAATGTTACACATTTTGATACTGTCCTACAAGTCCCTGAAACTGTCATTAAAAAAATCTTTTTCTCTCTGTTACTTAGATTGGATAATTTCTACTGGTCCTTCTTCAGGTTTACTGTCTCTTTCCTCTGTCATTTCCATTCTTCTTTTGAGACTATCCATGGAGTTTTAACATTTTCCATGATTGTATTTTGTTATCCTTTTTTCCATTTAGCATTTGTTGGGAAAGGCAGTCACGTGCATGGAGTCTTTTGACCTCCTTCAGGCTGCATGAAAATGGGCATTGGGCCTAGAAAACTTCCTTACCAAGAAGTAAAGAGCCTATGCAGCCTGTGTTGGGCTCATCACGTTGGGTGGGGATATCTTTCCCTGTTTCAAGCTCCATGTGTGCTTTTTAATTTAATTTAATTATTTATTTTTTTTGAGATGGAGATTTGCTCTCGTCACCCAGGCTGGAGTGCAGTGGCATGATCTCGGCTCACTGCGACCTCTCCTTCCCAGGTTCAAGTGATTCTCCCACCTCAGCCTCCCGAGTAGCTGGGATTACAGGTATGTGCCACCACACCTGGCAAATTTTTGTATTTTTAGTAAAGACAGAATTTCACCATGTTGGCTAGGTTGGTCTCGAACTCCTGACCTCAGGTAATCCACCCACTTCAGCCTCCCAAAGTATTGGGATTGCAGGTGTGAGTCACTGTGCCTGGCCCATGTGTCTAATGGGCCAGCTTAAATGTATAACACCAGTAACCCTCAGACAAGGCCCAGCTTTCAGTGTTTCACACTCCGCAGGGGAGAAGCAGGGGCCCTCTTCTGCAGCATGAGAAGGGTGCATGAAAACCAATTGCCCTCATTGGCTGCCAGAGTGGTCCACCAGCCAGGGCACAGTGCACACTGTTAGAGCCAGTCTCACTCCATCTCTTCTCTGCTATGAATTAAGATGTTTTCCTACCGAAGGCTTGACGGTTTTATATTCCCTTTGGTGACCCTGATACCAAGATACAGTGGGCAGTGTTTGGACTTCTTTCTGGTGGTCAGCATAGCGATGATCTTTGCTAATCTCCATGTGGTTGGGGTCCTCCCTGGTATTGATAACTGGTGCGTGGTGTCCGCTCAGCAGTTTTTATTCACATCTTCTGTGTCTTTGCTGTGATGTTCCGTATTTCCATTCATTCCAAGAGTGCTTGGAGCATTTTTATAAGAGCTGATTTAAAGTCTTGTCAGGTAGTTCCAACATCTGTGTTATCTCAGCATTACCACCTGTTGGTTGTCTTTTTCCATGTAAGTTAACATATTTACTGGTTCTTTATATATATATATATTTTGAGAGGGAGTCTCGCTCTATCACCCAGGCTGGAGGGCAATGGTGCGATCTCAGCTCACTGCAGCCTCCGCCTCTCGGGTTCCAGCGATTCTTCTGCCTCTGCCTCCTGGGTTGCTGGATTACAGGCACGCAACACCACTCCCAGCTAAATTTTGTATTTTTAGTAGAGATGAAGTTTCACTATGTTGGCCAGGCTGCTCTTGAACTCCTGATCTCAGGTGATCTGCCTTCCTTGGTCTCCCAAAGTGCTAGGATTACAGGCAAGAGCCACCATGTCTGGCCTTATATTAAGTAATTTTGGATTGTGTTTTGGACAATTTGCATATTATACAGTATTCTAGATCTTGTTTAAATTTCATGGTGTGATCTCAGCTCACTGCAACCTCCACCTCCCGGGTTCAAGCAATTCTCCTGCCTCAGTCTCCCGAGTAGCTGGGATTACAGGCACATGCCACCACGCCCAGCTAATTTTTGCTGTATTTTTAGTAGAGACAGGGTTTCACCATATTGGTCAGGCTGGTCTTGAACTCCTGACCTTGTGCTCCACCTGCCCCGGCCTCCCAAAGTTCTGGGATTACAGGTGTGAGCCACTGTGCCCGGCCATGAAAATTGCACATATGTTTCAAGTCAGATCTATGCATGTGTAGTTCAGGGGCAAGCCCAGATGTTCATAGGCAGCTTCTTCAGTGTTCTAAGCTCTTTTTCTTCATGACGTCCTGGCACTTTTCAAGTGTCCCGGGGAAAACTCGAGCTTTTCTCTCCTTGTCCTGCTGTCCACCTCATGCTACTGCTCCTACATCCAGGGCCAGCCAACCAGAGAGGACAGGAAAGAAAGCTGACGTGCGCGCCACCCACCCCGGCGTCACGGCCCCTCCACGTGGACAGGAAGGTCTGGCTGCCCCTACGGTTCAGGCTCCTGTGGGTGGCTCCTTCTGGCTCTTGTTGCCACTGCTGCCACCACAGAATTATTTGGGAATTAGGACATCAGTGAACATATACATATTTTTAACGGGAAAGTTCTGAGCGTTAGGAGACCTTTTTCCAATGAATGACTCAACCCAGAACTTGAGGGTCTCTGAGGCCATCTGTATCCATACCCTCTAGTCTGGATTTTAGGCTGTATTGAGTCTAGACTGAATGACACTGCAGGAAAACATGGTAAACTCACTGCCAGTTCAGTGATATTTAAAATGCTGTTCTTCTTCCCAATGTACCTCTTACTATTTACTTTTTAGAGACTTCCATTAGCTGCTCCATGCATCATATTCAGGTTTTTAAATAGCTGCATTGGGTGGGAAAGACAGGAAGGAGAGTTCCGTCACAGCAGGAACCTGGATGTGACGCCCTTCACTCTCACCGTGGCTGCTCTAACACGTCACGCGAAATGTGGCAACTCTACAATCGCATAGGTCCGTATTCCTCCCACCCACATCCTTTATGCTATTGTTGTTAGACATACTTTATTCACACTTATTATGAACTCCACAAGGTAATGTTGTAGCATTTGCTTTAAACAGTCACATGCAGCATAAAAGAATTCAAGACCATAAAGCAGAAAACATCTTTTGTATTTAGCCAGATATTTACCATTTCTTATGCTCTTCATTCACTTCTGAGGATCCACATTTTCATCTGATATCAACTCCTTTCATTCTGAAAGAAATTCTTTTAGCGTTTCATGTTGTGAGAGTTTGCTGGTGAAAAATTGTTTTCTTTGACATGAAAATGCCTTTCTTTTTTTTTCCGAATAGGAAAACATGGTAAACTCACTGCCACTTCAGTGATTTTTTTTTTGGTACAGTCTTACTCTGTGCCCAGGCTGGACTGCAGTGGTGCAATCTCGGTTCACTGCAACCTCCACTTCCTGGGTTCAAGCAATTTTCCTGCCTCGGCATTCTGAGTAGCTGGGATTACGGGCACTCACCACCACACCTGGCTAAGTTTTGTATTTTTAATAGAGACCGGGTTTGACCATGTTGGCCTGGCTAGTCTTGAACTCCTGACCTCAAGTGATTGGGCCAAGTCAGCCTCCCAGAGCGCTGGGATTGCAGGCATGAGCCACCATGCCCCGCCTGCTATTCATCTCTTGAATTAAATTTTCAAAGCTGTTTTATATTTTTAGATCCTGTCAAGGGTGGTATGTTCTTCCTGTCTCCTTATTTTCTAGGCAGACGTGCTGCTGGTGTACAGGTGTACTGTCGCGTCTTAAAGATTCCTCCTTCTGTTTATGCTGCCACTTGGCTAAAAATCTATTTTAATTCTCTTCATTTGGTTTCTTTTTCATTTTTTACAGAGAAAATTGTAGCTGCTGTAAATAAGGACCGAATCTTCTATTATTTTCATTTCGCTTCTTGTTGGAATCTTCCATCTTTTGCTGTTTACTCTTCACTGGAAGCCCCCTCCTCCAGCACCGACCCCCTAAGCCTCTGCAGACCATGCCTTGGCCTCCTGAAGATGGATGTGTGGCTCAGTGGGGGCTGTTTAGCACACAGCAGGGTGGTCTCATTTATTTCTTCTCTAACTTGACCGGTCCAGAAGAACACACCCTAACAGCAAAGCTCTGGAAGAGGTTTTTAGGTAAAAGCAGAAAGAAAGGCTTTGTCAGAGACTCTTGCTGGAAATAGATGGGGTGGAACTAATCTCTAGTGCAAGATTTTTGGTTGTGGTAAGAACAAAGTGGAACAGAGTTTTATTTTAAAATTACTCAGTGAAAGTACAATAAAAATAAGTTTTCTTGGCTAAAATGGAAAAGTAAGGAATTAAAGTAATTAGACGGATGATTCAAATCAAAATTTGCACTTAGAACATCTGGATAATTAAGTACAAAATGAAGGTTTTCTTGAATTACCTGCAAAACTGTTTAATCTTCCATTTCACCTTTGTGTATGTAACAGTGGTCTAGGCAAGAATATTTTTAAAAAGAAACCAGTAGAGAAACAGGAAAAGTATCTAAAGAGGTAATTCACAGAAGAAATTTACATAGGCGATATACATATGGAAATAAGCTGTACCTCAATATTAGCCTGGGAAATCAAAGTGAAAGAAATGATTAATATGATTTTTTAAATGTATCAGATTAGCAAACATTTAAAAAATGGATAATGTCCGATGTTGATAAGCCTGTGGTGAAGCAAACGTTCTTAGCTAACACTGGAGGGATGGTACATTAATTCCCATGATTTGGAGTGTGGGGTAGATGGCAAAATGGCCCACATCCACAGCCTCTACCTGGCAATCCGTGGCACGCTCCCACATGACTGTGGCTCATGTACAGACAATGGGATATTATCTAGACTTAAAAAGAGCTTATTTTGCAAGAAAATATTGAGGTGAGAATTCTGTGGGTACTCTTTAAATAATAGTGCATGCGTTCAGTAGTTAGGTTTTTCCCCCCAGTTAATTATTTCTTTTCCTATTCACATTAAAGTGTGTGGGATGTATGGGTGAGTTGAAATGCGTTTCTAGTACTAATATATAGGTAAGTTTAATGTTATATAGTTGTGATGAATGGGTCATTGAAGTATGAGTCTTTGTTAACTGTTGGGATTTTCTCACAGCCTTTGTGGAAGGTGCTAGGTGTCCTCTTCATGATGTGTGTATTCTGCCTCTTATTTTTGCGGTCATGCTGTGTTTCTGTGTGAAAATCTTTCAGCTGGGCACGGCAGCTCACACCTGTAATCCCCATTATGAGGCTGAGGTGGGAGGAGCACTCAAGCCCAGGAGGTCAAGGTTGCAGTGACCTATGATCGGGTCACTGCTCTCCGGCCTGGGCAGCAGAGTAAGGCCGTGTCTTAGAAAAAAGGAGTCAATTTTATTCTCTTTGCTGATGAAGCATCAGAGTCCATTTATGCCTGCCAAATTTGTCATGTAGTCTCATATGGGTTATGATTTCCATCTGTCAGCCTTTTCTCTTATCCTTATTTCTGGCTTTTGCACAGTTCACCTTGAATTAAGGAGGGAGACCTGTGAGGGGCCAGTAAGTTCTGTCTGAGCAGAGGGAGAGATAATTCAGTGTCAACATCAAGTCCGGTGTCAGCTGTGGGTTTTGCCTTAAAGCAGGCTGGGAAAAAGGAAGGATGTTCCAACACAGGCTGCAACACGGATGAACCCTGAGGACGTCATGCAGAGGTGGATTAAGCCAGGCACAGAAAAGGCAAACGCTGCATGATTCCACCCCCAGGAGGTCCCTGGAGTTGGTGAGATGCACAGAGGCAGACGGTGGAAGGGTAGGGCCGGGGGGCGGCGGGCAGGGGTGTTTAATGGGACAGAGCTTCTGTTTGGGAAGACAGCGTTCTGGGGATGATGGCGGGATGGCAGCAGCGTGAGTGCGCTTGGTACCACTCCTCTGTCCACCTAAAAGTAGTTACCACAGGGCTGGGTGCGGTGACTCACGCCTGGAACCCCAGCACTTTGGGAGGCCAAGGCAGGGGGATCACCTGAGGTCAGGAGTTCGAGACCAGCCCGGCCAACATGGTGAAACCCCGTCTCTGCTAAAAATACACAAAAAAATGAGCCAGGCGTGGTGGTGGGCGCCTGTGTCCCCAGCTACTCGGGAGGCTGAGTCAGGAGCGTCACTTGAACCCGGGAGGCGGGGGTTGCAGTGAGCTGAGATCATGCGATTGCACTCCAGCCGGGGCGACAAGAGTGAACTTCTGTTTAAAAAAAAAAAGTGGTCACAGTGGTGAATTGATACCATATGTGTTTTGTTTTCCATTTACGAGGTAGCGTCTTGCTCTGTCAACCAGGCTGGCGTGCAGTGGTACATTCTCGGCTCACGAACGTCTGCCTCCCGGTCCAAGTGATGCTCCTGCCCTGTCGGCCTCCCGAGTAGCTGGGACGACAGGCCTGAGCCACCACGCCCAGCTGACTTTTATGTTTTTAGTAGACATGGGGTTTGGCCATGTTGGCCGGGCTGGTCTTGAACTCCTGACCTCGGGTGATCCACCAGCCTCGGCCTCCCAAAGTGCTGGGATTACAGGCATGAGCCACCGCGCCTGGCCTGTTATATGTATTTTATTACAATAAAAAGAAAAACTAATGGAAATAAGAGTAGTAAATCCTCAGTGTAAAGTAAATTCAAACAATATAAAAAGTGTAAAGCGACAAGTGAGGTGCTCCAGTTCTCCCGTCCTTCCTGCCGTGTCTCACTAGCACGCGTGATCAGTCAGATGTGAACCCCTCAGACTTCTCCTGTGTGCTCACGTGCACATGCATGCACACACACACAGAGACACACACGCACAGAGACACACACGCACAGAGACACATACGCACAGACACACACATCCTTTTTTTGTTTAAAAGTGAGGTTATATTATATATTATTCTGCCACTTGTTTCTTTACTTCATAACACATCACAGATGTTTCTTCCTGTCTCAAGCTAGGTATCTTTTAAAATTATTTCCTGAGCAAGACACTCGTGAGACCTCAGTCTCAGAACACCACCTCCTCATGGCCACCTTCTCAAAACTTAAGAACTGTGCCTGGCACACAACAGACACATGTGAGACGCGTGATACATGGACACAACACCAAGGGCCACATGTGCCTCGAAGGACCTTACGACGAGTTGTGGTTTATGAATCAGGTGACCCAGGCTGTAATGCAGTGTGTCCTTAGTGGACACACTTAAATTAAAACCCAGATGTATTTCAGGTGCTTTTAGACGACCTTAATTGAAAGATATCCCCTTAAAACACACAGTTTACACACACCATGCTTAGAGTCCGGAAGAAAATTCAGATTCTATTTTGGATGGATTCATTAGGCTCTTTCCCTCATGCACCCCCCAATGGTTTCCTTGTGTTGATCTGTGGATGTTCAAGAGAAAGTGGCTTAGTGGCACCCGACCTGGAGAGCCTCACTCGATCCTGGGCCTGCATGCTGGTAAGGTTTTCAAGTTCAGGGAAATTGCTGTGCTTAATTTTATTTCTTTTCCTTCAGTTTTTTTTTTAACTTTGTTTTATTTTAGGTGCAAGATACATATGTATGTTTCTTCTTTGGTTGTATTGCACACTGGTGGGGATTGAGCTCTAGAGTACCCATTACCCAAACAGTGAACATCGTACCTGACAGGTAGTTTTTCGTCCCTCCCCCATTCTTTCCTCCCCACTTTCAGGCCTCCAGTGTCTGTTATTTCCATCTTCATGTCCATGTGCACCCATTGTATAGCTCCCACTCAAAAGCAAGAACATGCAGTGTTTGCTTTTCTGTTTCTGAGTTAGTTCATTTAGGATAATGGTCTCCAGCTCCACCCATGTTGCTGCAAAGGATGTGGTTTCATTCTTTTCTATGACTGCATAATATTCCATAGTTTGGATATACCACATTTTTGTATCCAGTCAACCCTTAATGGACACTTAGGTTGGTTTCATGACTTTGCTCTTGTGAGTAGTGCTGTGGTAAACATATAAGTATGGGTGTCTTTTTTGTATAACGATTTCTTTTCCTTTGGGTAGATACCCAAAAGTGGGATTGCTGGGTAGGATGGTAGCTCTATTTTTAGTTATTTGAGAAATCGCCAAGCTGTTTTCCATAGAGGTTGAACTAATTTATATTCCCACCAACAGGGTATAAGCATTCTCTTTTCTCCACACCCATGCCAACATCTCCTGTTTTTTGACATTTTGATAATAGCCATTCTGACTGATATAAGGTACGATTTTAATTTGCATTTTTCTGATGATCTGTGACATTGAGTATTTTTTAAATGTGTTTGTAGGCCATATGTATTTATTCTTTTGAGAAATGTCTGTTCATGCCCTTTGCCCAGTTTTTAATGGGGTTATTTTTTCTTGTTGAGTTGTTTCAGTTCCTTGTCATTTCTGCATATTAGTCCTTTGTTGGAGGTATAATTTGTAAATATTTTCTACCATTCTATTTCTTGTCAGTTTACTCTGTTGATGATTTCTTTTCCTGCACATTTAAGTCTTTCACCCATCTTGACACAATTTTTGTTTATGATGAGAGTTAGGAGTCCAGTTTCATTCTTCTAGATATGGATAACCAATTTTCTTGGCACCATTTTTTGAGAGGATGTCCTTTTCCTGTGGTTTATTTTCATCAACTTTGCTGAAGATCAGTTAGTTGCAAGTATATAGCTTTATTTCTGGGTTCTCTGTTCTATTCCATTGATCTACATTTTTCTATTTTTGCACCCGTGCCATGTTGTTGTTGCTATAGACTCGTAATATGATTTAAAGACAGGCAATGTGCTGCATCAAGATCTGTTCTTTATGCCAGGACTGCTTTGGCTATTCAGGCTCTTTTTTGGTTCCCTTTGAACTTTAGGTTTTTTCTAAATTTGTGAAAAATGACATTGGTATTTTGATGGGGATTGCATTGAATCTGTAGATTGCTCCAGGCAGTATGGTCATTTTAATGATATTGATTCTTCCCATTCATGAGCATAGGATGTTTTCCCATTTTTTTGGTGTCATCTGTGATTTTTTTCATCAGCGTTTTGTAGTTCTTCTTGTAGAGGTCTTTCATCTCCCTGGTTAAACGTATTCCTAGGTACTGTATCGTTTTTGTGACTATTGTAAATGGAGTTGAGTTTTTATACCCCTCCCTGCCTTGCCTCACTGCATACAGACACAGTCAGAAATACGCATACACACACACTCACGCTTACGCTGAACTCACACACTCAGACATGAGTGTATGATGACGGTGTTCTAACTGAGCGAGCGCAAAGTCAACACTGAGACAAAGACTAGACTAAATTACAGGGTCTTTATTGACAGTGGCCACAGAGGACTCACGTCTCTCTAACCCGTTGCCCCAAAAGGAGCAAAAGACCTTTTATGCCTGTAAACCACCTCCTGGGCGCGGGTGAGGGCGAGGGGCTTTAGACCTTCTTATTGTTACTTAAGTGGTTCACAGAAGTCAAGATAAGCATTAGTTTACACATTGTCTGGGTAGGGTGGAAAATTACAGACATTAGTTACTTATTACAAGTCTTAGTTTTTCTTAAAATGGCGCAGGGGCCAAGATGGCATTGGTTTGGACTGCTTGCCTGTCACATTAGGGTTACAGAGAGCAGTTTCAATGGAAAGCCAAGGCATGGCCGAGGTATGCAGTTTATGGGGCAATTACCATGTTACAACGTGAGTCTTTAACACACTCTCATGCACACATACACAAAAACACATGCACATTAACACTCGAACACTCAGTCGCACACACTCACCCTCAGACACAGTACCTTTGGGATATAAAAACAACTCCCATATAACTCCACGTGGAAGAAAAACTGGTCTCGAGATAGATAATTCAGCCACAGGACATCAGAGCAAACCAAGCTGCCAACTGCCCACGAGCTCAATGGAGGAAGAGGAGCATGGCACGAGGAGGGAGGGAGTGGGGAGGGCAGAAGGAGAAGGAAGAAAGGAGGGAGAGAGGAGGGGGAAAGATCACAGGAAGGAAGGAGGGAGGGAGAAGGAAGGAGGGAGGGAAAAGAACCCTGATAGCAACACACGAAGAACCTGGGCTAGAAGAAATATCACAAAAGGAACAGAAGTAAATTCCCTTCGGAGCTTCCCGCTTGCTGTGGACAATATGATTATATGAACAAAATGAAACAGCAGTTCAGAGATGATATGGTGAAACAGCAGAAAGCAATGGAGAGCTAAGGAAACAAAAACGTCAACAAAACAAAACCATCCCAGGTAATTTCACTTAATTACAAACAAGGGAAGAATAGACATGACTGGAAAGTCAAGTTAAAGGAAGGCGGGAAACTTGCGATGATGAAAGAGACACAGCGAGAAATGCTCAGGAGCCAGAAGGAGTCGGAGTGTGTGGCCCCACCCAAGGACAGTGCGTCCTGGAGAGCGACCTCAGAGCCACAACAGAACACCTGGTTCAGAGATAGAAGGCAGGAAATTTTCTTTTCTGGAGACATTGTGAATAATGTTCACCCAATGTTGACAGTGTTTATTTCTGAACGGTAGAATTTGGGATGACATTTTTTTTTTAAATGAGACTTTCTGGTATTGCTACAAGTTTTAAATGTACATATATCATTATTTAAAAGAACAACAAATTCATTCCTAAAATATGTGTGCCAATGGAGATAAACAACTGACTTCAGACGATGAGGGAACCTTTTTGTTTCTTATTTATCCTAAAAATTTGAGCAGACAACATTTTGAAATGTTCATCTCCACCAAATGTTGCTTAAAGAATATAAGAAAGTGAGTGAAATGATCAGCATATTTCGTGGAATCTACGACAGTTTCAACCATCAGGAATGCCGTTACTTTATGAGTCACCAAGAAAGAAAAAGTGCCGCCAAATGAATGACTTAAAATGACAAACTGACATTTTAAGACACGCTGAGGCCGGGTGTGGTGGCTCACGCCTATAATCCCAGCACTTTGGGAGGCCGAGGTGGGTGGATCACAAGGTCAGGAGTTTGAGACCAGCCTGGCCAACATGGTGAAACCCCGTCTCTACTAAAAATACAAAAATTAGCCAGGAGTGGTAGTGGGTGCCTGTAATCCCAGCTACTCGGGAGACTGGGGCAGGAGACTCACTTGAACCCAGGAGGCGGTGGTTGCAGTGAGCTGATATCGTGCCACTGCAGTCCAGCCTGGGCAACAGAGTGAAACTCTGTCTCAAAAAAAAAAGACATGCTGTATTTCAGCGAAGTTAAATTATGGAAAATGTACATAAAATCAGATAAATACGGTATCAAATTTGTGGATCTGAGTAAAACTTGCTCTGCCCATCCTTGTGTTTTCTTTTTGCAGAGCACAGAACCTTGTGTGAACAGGCTTCACAAGTGTCTGGTTACATCAAGCAGTTTGCTGAACTTGTGGGAACAATCCCTTAAAATGCAACTGTGATCAACAATTCTGTATTGAATAGCATCTAATAACTTTAACGACTGGAGGAACAGCGTGTGTGGGCAGAGACGTTCATGACGGTTTCTCTCACGAATGTGTTTTCTAGTTTCAAATCTAGAGTTCATCTTCTGTCCACCTATCTATCTGCCGATCGCCTCTCTGCCTGCCCCCCATCCATCCGTCTATGGATCCTGTCCCTAGAATGTAAACAGTGGGAGCTGGACACGATGGCTCACACCTGTAATCCCAGCACTTTGGGAGGTCAAGACAGGTAGATTACCTGAAGTCAGGAATTCAAGACCAGCCTGGCAAACATGGCAAAACTCTCTACTAAAAATACAAAAATTGAGCTGGGCATGGTGGTGGGCACCTGTAGTCCCAGCTACATGGGAGGCTGAGGGCAGGAGAATCACTTGAACCTGGGAGGCGGAGGTTGCAGTGAGCTGAGATTGCACCACTGCGCTCCAGCCTGGGCGACAGAGAAGACTCTGTCTCAAAAGAAACAAACAAACAAAAACCATGAAGAAATAAATTTTTATAATATTTATTTCCAGTTTCTCTGTTTTTCCATTTTTTTCTTTCAACTTTTATTTCAGATCTAGGGGTTCGTGTGCAGGTTTGTTGCTGGGGTGTGTGTTAGGAATTACCTTGCCCAGGCACTGTGCACAGTACCTGAGAGTTAGTTTTTGGCCCTCACCTCCCCCTTCCTATCTAGTGCCTCCTGTGTCTGTGGTTCTTATCTTCGTGACCATATGTGCTCAAGGTGTAGTTCCCACATAAACACGAGAACATGCGGTATTTGCTTTTCTGTCCCTGTGTTCATTTGATAAGGACAATAACCTCTAGCTCCATCCATGTTCCCACAAAAGACGTGATCTTGTTCTTTTTATTTTATTGCATTTTAGGTTTTGGGGTACATGTGAAGAACATGCAAGATTGTTGCATAGGTACACACATGGCAGTGTGATTTGCTGCCTTCCTCCCCATCACCTATATCTGGCATTTCTCCCCATGTTATCCCTCCCCAACTCCCCACCCCCGCTGTCCCTCCCCTATTTCCCCCCAACAGACCCCAGTGTGTGATGCTCCCCTCCCTGTGCCCATGTGTTCTCATTGTTCAACACCCGCCTATGAGTGAGAACATGCGGTGTTTGATTTTCTGTTCTTGCGTCAGTTTGCTGAGAAGGATAGTTTCCAGGTTCATCCATGTCCCTACAAAGGACGCAAACTCATCGTTTTTGATGGCTGCATAATATTCCATGGTGTATGTGTGCCACA
>CAUYQU010004125.1:0-10756 GCA_963574635.1 Cheracebus regulus
GTTGCCATATTTGGGCATGAATTGGAGAGGACTGCCGGTAGTTGCCACCCCGATGGAAGAGCACCACTCAGCCCACTTTACGTAGAGGACGGTGATTGGGCCTGGGCGGCTACTTAAGAGCCTACAGAAGGGGAAGGAGGAGGAGAAGACGGAAGACAGCTGAACCGCTGGGGCGCCCGCAACACCCGAGCTTCCCACAATAAAGTTGCCAGAACAAGTACCTGTTGTTGTGTGCTCCTTGCCGGCCGAGGCGCGCAACAAATCCCAGCACTTTGGGAGGCTGAGATGGGCAGATCACCTGAGGTAGGAGTTCAAGACCAGCCTGGCCGACATGGTAAAACACCATAACTACCAAAATATACAAAAATTAGCCAGGCATGGTGGCAGGCGCCTGTAGTCCCAGCTACTGGGCAGGCTGAGGTGGGAGGTTCACTTGAACCTGGGAGGTGGAGGTTGCAGTGAGCTGAAATTGCTGAGATTGTGCCACGGCACTCCAGCCTGGGCAACAAAGTGAGACCCTGTCTCAAAACAAACACAAAAACAAAAAAAAGAAAGGAAGGAAGAAGACATGCTCTAAAGCCTGATTCCCAGAATGTGGGTCCTGGCTTGCCAGTTACTAGCTGTGTTGCTTTGGCCAATTAGTTAACCTCTTTATCATTCAGTTCCTCTATCTGTAAAACGGGAGCAATCATAGTGCCTACTTCATAGGGTTGTTGTGAAAATTAAATGAGCTAATACACATAAAGCACTTAGAGGCTAGCATGTTGTAAACTCTGAATGAAAGTTAGAAATTATTTTTATCAATGTTTTATCCTGGCTGAAGTCTAAGATGAATTTATCTTGAGCATCTGTATACAAAGAGCTCTGAGTAACATAAGGGATAGTTTTTTCAATAACTGTGATAGTAACCGTGGCTGCATTTTCAGTAAGGCTGTGTCTTAACATCTCCTGGAAGGATACCTCAAGAGTCAGAAAGGGCTCTGTGAGAGAGCCAGCGCTCACGTCCAGGCCCAGGGCTTCCTGACTGCCTGGCATGTGCCAGGAGGGTGTGTGCAAAAGGCCGAGAAAGGACTTTCACCCTCTTCCCGCTTGCCCTCTCTTTGCCTGTTCAGGTCATCCTTGCAGCCTGGCTGTCGGCCTGAGCCATTTCCTGTTTCCTGAACATTGATCTTCTGCACATTCATGCTTTTTTTCTCATATTGTCCCCTGCCTGGAATACCTCTTTCTTCCAGCATCCTACTGGCAGACTTCTCCTTGTCCTTCAAAACTCACTTCAAGCATAACCCTTCCTTCCTCTGGCATTCCCCGACTCTCCATGTTCTCCTCTGCTTGGAGGACTCTGTACCTCCCTCTTTTCTGTGATGTGTGATGGTGATAATGGTGATGAAGACTATGATGATGGCAGTGAAGATAGTGGCAGCTTACCCTTAGGACCACTTCACCAGGCACTGTGTTAAGTGCTTTGCAAGCACTGTTTCAATTAAGTTTTACAACAACCCTATAAGGAATTGCTATTTGTATACGAATTTTATAGAAAAGGAAACAGGGGCATAGAATGAATGGCAAAAGAATGCTTGGCCGGCTCAGTGGCTCCTGCCTGTAATCCCAGCACTGGGAGGCTGAGGTGAGTGGATCACAAGATCAGGAGTTTGAGACCAGCCTGGCTAATATAGTGAAACCCCGTCTCTACTAAAAATTCAAAATTTAGCTGGGCGTGGTGGCACATACTTGTAGTCCCAGCTACCTGGGAGACTGAGGCAAGAGAATTGCTTGAATCTGGGAGGTGGAAGTTGCAGTGAGCCGAGATTGTGCCACTGCACTTCAGCCTGGCCTGGGTGACAGAGTGAGACCCTGTCTCAAAAAAAGAAAAAAAAAAAAAAAAAAAGAACTCACTCAAGCCGCACAGCTGGGAATTAAAAAACTAGGATTTGTATATAGAGAACCTGTTTCCAGAACCAGCAGCACCCACAGCCATTATGCCTGGCTGTTTCCCTTATAATTTTTACTGTTTTTACTGTTAGGATTATTATTGCTTGATGATGGGTTAGTCTCCTTTGTCCTTACCTTCGCAGGACCTGGCACCAGGCCTGACACCAAGCACGTACAGAAGAAATGTTTGTCACTATTCAGTCTGGCAGTTTAGTTCAGTTCAAACAAGTCAAGGCTCATTTCAAAGACCTCTTCTTCCCTGCTGGTCCTTCTGATCACCCTGACCAGATTTGGGGACTCCTTCCATGAGCCCCTATGGCTTTGTTCTTCTCATTTAACTTTCACACAATTTCATGAGGTGGGCACCGTTCCCACTTTATAGACAGAAAAACTGAGGTTCAGACCTGGTAAGGGATGGTGCCGGGGTGCGACTCCATTCATTGTTCCCTTCACACTTTCCTCTTAGTGGCTCCCCAGTCCTTGTATTTGTCACTCCCAAATCCTTAGCACAGAGCCTGGAGCACAGTAGGCCTGCAATAAATGTCTGCGAAGTTGAAATGAACTGAATTAGGGTGTGGGTGGTCCAAGAAAAATGTGCCACGACTGAGGCATTTCAAGTGAAATGCATAGTTTCTAAACCCAAGCATGGAGGAGCCTGCTATTTTTGGATGGCCTTGCACAAATGTTGTGTGGGCTTCCTTTTTGCTACTAAATGTCATTGCGTTAGTTTCCTAGTTTCATTCTCTTGCCTTGGCTGGGGAGGATTATGCAAGCCAAGCCTAGGAATGAGTCATCTTTCCCTCAGCTGCCAAACTGTCCACGATTGCCATGATATGGTACAATCTTTTTTCCGCCTCAAGCTATTTGTGGGTGGTTTTGTTTAACTTTTACAGTCTTTCTTTCTTTCCTTCTAATTTTGCTTCTCCTTGTCTTTTTCTCTGAGATGGGCCATGGGGTGCTGACGGCCTTAAAACTGGCCACTCTGTGTCTGCAAGCACAAATCCATCTACCTGCTACGGAATCCACATGGGGGAGAAACCCCTTCTGATGATGACATTGTGAGGTGCTGACCCACAAGGAAAGTGGCACCATCTTTCTGGGGTGGATGGAGGTTCCCTTCTGCTGGGCCAGCTGCCACTGCCCTCCCCAAAGCCTGCTGGGAAATTCTGGGCAGCCCAGAATTGGGCTTCCACACCCTACACTCCAGCCATGCCCTTCACACTCTTTACCCAGGTCTGTTTCCTGGATTTGTTGAGGCTGGTCTGTTCACTTCCAGCATGACCCTTGGCCTTAGCCAGGGCAGCTCTGGGGCCAGCCCCCACCCCCACAGGAGGAGTCAGGCTGACCCAGTTGAAGGCCACACAGGAGGACAAGGCCCAGTGCCCAAGGGAATGACAGGTGTGTGACAACTTCTGTGCTCCAGGCACAGTGCTGGGTGCCAGTGGAAAGAGTGACCTGCTCTCCAGCTGTGTAAGTGCTTCTAGCCTCAGGCTGATGGGTCAGTGAACCAGGCCAAGGTTGGAGCTGTAGGTGAAATGTGAGGATCCACATGTGAGGGCTGGGGGAAACGGGGGCCAGTACTGGACCTTCCCAGATGAGTAACAGCTACCAGCAGTGGCCAACCCAGTGCTCAAAGGGAGGCCTGTTGGGCACTCGGGACCTGGGTTCAGCAGGAATCATTGAGAGCATCTGGATAGTCTCTCATAACACTCACCATGTGTGCCATACTTGATAAATTTCCAAAGCACTTTCCATACATGTCTTGAAATGATGTTGGACAACAGGTGCCCAGCAATCCAGATTCGAGAAGAGCTGTCCTGCCTGCCCCTTTCCCAGCTGCAAGGCTCTGGCCTCCCCTTCGCGGGCAAGAGAAGATTTGAGCACATTTGGAAACAACACACAGGAGCACTAAGAGCCCTGGATTAGAAGGGATAGGAGTTGGCTGGGTACAGTGGCTCACGCCTGTAATCCTAGCACTTTGGGAGGCCAAGGCGGGCAGATCACGAGGTCAAGAGATTGAGACCATCCTGGCCAACATGGTGAAACCCCATCTATACAAAAATTAGCCAGGCATGACGGTGGGCACCTGTAATCCCAGCTACTCGGGAGGCTGAGGCAGGAGAATCGCTTGAACCCAGTAGGCGAAGGTTGCAGTAAGCCAGTTGCGCCATTGCACTCCAGCCTGGGCAACAGAGCGAGACTGTCTTAAAAAAAGAAAAAAAAAAGAAGGGAGAAGAGTTCTGGCAGCTCATGCTGTGTGCCTATGGGAAACTCTCCTAACCCTTCTGAACCTCAGTTTCTCTGTCTTTTAAATGGTGGTAATAGTATAACTGAGAAATGAACTGACAGTGATTGTCACTCCTCCACGTAAAACTCTACAGTGACTTTCCATTTCAGTTGGAGGAAAACCCAAAGGGCTTGCAGCAGCCTGTGAGATCCTGTATGATCTGCCTCTACCCCCATTTCTCCTCTGATCTGGTGTCATCTCTGGTCTTCCAAATATACCGGCCTCATCCCCGTCTCAGGGCCTTTGCACTGACAGTTCACTTCGCCCCGAGCACCCTTTCCCCAGGTGTCAGTGCAGCACCCCTCACCTCCCAGGTCTTCACTGAAACATCAGCAGTGAGTGAGGCTTTCCAAGCATGCTCTGAAATGGCAACACCTCTTCCCCACACACCCCGCCCCCTCCACGACTTAGTTTTTCTCTGCAGCCCTTACTACCCTCACAGATTACATCTCTTACTTACTTCATTTATTATCTGTCTCCCTCCACTAATATATTAGCTCCATGAGGGCAAGACTTTTTCTGTTTTGTTCTCTACTGTAACTCCAGTGCCTAGAATAGTGCCTGGGAGCACATAGTGGAAGCTCAATAAATATTCTCTGAATGAAGTAAGTTGTAAATGAACAAAGGGCTCTTCAGTACTATTATTCTAGAGTGGAAGTAGCCAGCCCCAGTTCCAGCAGCCTAACCCCATTAAGGCCAAGGTCCTGGGGTCTTCTGTGTACCATGAGCTCCCAGGGAAACTTGCAGTCTCTTCCATCTCACAGCCATTCTTTTTACTTACTTACTTATTTATTTATTTATCTATTTATTTATGACAGAGTTTTGCTCTGTCTCCCAGGCTGGAGTGCAGTGGTGCAATCTCGGCTCACTGCAACCTTCACCTCTGAGGTTCAAGTGATTCTCCTGCCTCAGCCTCCCGAGTAGCTGGGATTACAGGTGCCCAACATCACACCTGGTTAATTTTTGTATTTTTAGTACAGACAGGGTTTCATCACGTTGGCCAGGTTGGTCTTGAACTCCTGACCTCAGGTGATCTGCCCACCTCAGCCTCCCAAAGTGATGGAATTACAGGCATAAGCCATCATGCCCGGCCCTTTGCAGTATTCTTAAGCCCCAGTTTGATCAAACAGAGCATCAGTTCATCATGTAGTAGACGACTGTTCCTTGAACACCATGCTAATGGCTTGCTAGTGAGAAAATGGGCACAAAAGAATCAACTAGGATGGGAGAAGCTTCTTCAAGTGCCCAATTTCCTAAAGAGAGGAAGCCTCATCTTCCTGTCACTTATCTTCCTGTCTGTAGAATGGAAGAGCAGGTTCAGAGCAGGAATACGCTTCACTCTGCTCCTTAAAGTTCACTGCCAGGCACTTCAGAGCCTGCTGTACTGCCGCCAGGAGAATGCAGGCTGACCCCTCTGACTGCAAGAGTCCTAGGAGGGAGTCGCTGGGGATGCCTGGTCAAGCTGATTGTTCCCTAAGTGATAGTGCCTTTCAATCTGTGCCTTTGGGAGATTGACTTTTTCTTAAAATAAAAGGCTATCTATTCTTTTTCATTACTTGACCCATGAAAGTGTTGATTCTCCTTTTATGCAAATTCTAGGATTTTTGAATATTCTCCTTCTCTCTCCGTCTGCCTCCCCTCCCAACTCTACTACCTAAATAATTAAAGCATGTTTGGCAGGGGGCAGGGTGGGGAATTAATGTGTTTTGGAAACCAATACATTTAGCCACAACACTTTTTTATATACAGTATGTGTAAAAAGTAAGGTACATTTGAATTAAAAATTTTTTTTTTATTTGAGATGGAGTCTCTCGCGCAGGCTGGAGTTCAGTGGCGTGATCTTGGCTCACTCCAACCTCAGCCTCCTGGGTTCAGGCGATTCTTCTGCCTCAGCCTCTGGAGTAGCTGAGACTGAAGGCACTCACCACCACACCTGGCTAGTTTTTTTTTTTTTTTGTATTTTTAGAAGAGACAGGGTTTCCCCATATTGGCCAGGCTGGTCTCGAACTCCTGACCTCGTGATATGCCCACCTCAGCCTCCCAAAGTACTGGTATTACAGCCGCGAGCCACTGCACCTGGCCTCAAAAAGTTTAAAAAGTGTTTTTTACCTCTCTTTTTCTTCTCACAAACTTTCCACTACTGCTATTTTGTTGTTGTTTTGAAAAATTCCAAGTACAGGTCAGGTATAGCTGAAAGCTAGAAAAACAGAAATGTGGCCAGGTGTGGTGGCTCATACCTGTAATCCCAGCACTTTGAGAGGCCGAGGTGGGCAGATCACGAGGTCAGGAGTTTGAGACCAGCCTGGCCAACATGGTGAAACCCCGTCTTTACTAAAAATACAAAAAATTTGCTGGGTATGGTGGTGTGTGCCTGTAGTCCCAGGTACTCAGGAGGCTGAGGCAGAATAATTGCTTGAACCTGGGAGGAGGAGATTGCAGTGAGCCGAGATTATGCCACTGCACTCCAGCCTAAGTGACAGAGCCAGACTGTCTCAAAAATAAAAAGAAAAAGAAAAAAGAGAAAGACAAATGTACCATTCTCTAGTGTTTGTTAGTGTCCTTGCTGGATGGGAAGCAGCTGAGGCCACTCAGGCGGCCAGCATCAATAATGGGGTGAGCTGAGGCCAGAGCACCAGCCAGAGGACAGTCAGGGAGCCCAAATGCGGCCAGGAAGAGCTGAGTTGGAGCATCTTGGGACTCAGCTGCTGGAGGGGAAGAGCCCAGCAATGGTGTCTGGGGTAGATTCTGGGTCAGCATTTGCAGAGGCTGACAAGGAAGCAAGCCCAGGGAGCCAGGAGGGGAGCTGGTAAATCCATCCAGGTGGAGGCTTGAGCGCCTTGCCCCTGTGGGTCTAGATGAGGCCCAGCTCCACCTAGAGTGAAGTGAAGCCTCCACAGTGACAAGGGGACTTCCCGATTCTGCCAAATATGATGACAGGAGGGACATGCTCATCTATATCTGAATGGATTGGCAGTGTGCTGCAGTTAACAGCAAAAAGAATACTTTCTTGAGTGCTTTACTGTATAATAAGAATGGTTCCAGGTACCTTTCATAAGTTACCTCATTTTTTTTTCTTTACAAGGGTTAGATATAAATACCCAACCCTTTAAAAGTGGAAAAAAACCGAAGCCAGTGGAAGGTAGGTGAGTTGCTCTAGGTGGATCTGGGGTAGGAAGCCAAGCCATCTAACTTCATAGTAGGGTTTCTTAACCTTGGCATTGTTAACCTGTGGGGACAGGCCATCGTTTGTTGGGGACTGTCTTGTGCATTGTAGGATATTTAGCAGCAGCCCTGCCTTCTGCCCACTAGATGCCAGTGACATCTCTCTCTGACCCAAGATGTGACAACCAAAAGTGTCTTCAGAAGTGCCCCTGTTGAGAACTACCACAGTTGTTCACTGCTAAGGCCTGCCAAGCGGAGCTGGACTTGATGGCCCCAGGCAGGATATTTGTAAGGCATCTGAAAGGGAGACTCCAGAGTTCTGCTCATACCAGCATTCCCAAGGAGGTCTTCATAAGGGTCCTTGGCCTTCAGGTTTAAAAATCCTATGTATCAGTCATCTAGAGTCAATCTGAGTTGGGCAAACAAATTCCTCCCAGCTCAGCTTGCAAGCCAGTTCCTTAAGTCCAATTCTTGCTTATGTGTTACAGAGGAGAAGTGGAGTTGAGTTTTCTGGCTGGCTGACCACACAGGACATTCATGGGCAGTGACCTAAGCCTATTGCAGTGGGAGAGCTTGGATGAGGGGCTATACTTTTTTGCTGTGTCTCGTCCTGAGTGCTGGGTCGGTTCCTGGTTTTTATTCATGAGATCTGTTGGGGGCTTGCCTTGCTCCTGACTTGCTCTGTGAGCTGTTGTGCACCTCTCATGAGCTCAGGGACCGTGTGTCAGCTGCCTTTTTGTTTTTTTGAGACAGAGTCTTACTCTGTAGCCTAGGCTGGAGTGCAGTGGCGCAATCTCAGCTCACTGCAACCTCTACCTCCCAGGTTCAAGCTATTCTCCTGCCTCAGCCTCCTATGTACTTGGGATTACAGGCACCTTCCACCACACCTGGCTAACTTTTTGCATTTTTAGTAGAGACAGGGTTTCGCTATGTTGCCCAGGCTGGTCTTGAACTCCTGAACTCAGGCAATCCACCCTCCTCGGCCTCCCAAAGTGTTAAGATTACAGGTGTGAGCCTGGTGCCTGGCCAAAGGGAACTCAGCTGTCTTGAAATCAGCATCTAGGGATGCACCTAGGCCTGACCGAGGCAGGCACTGCAGGAAAGGGAACGAGCATTGCGAAGTGGCGGCTATGGGAATCAGAGCAGCTGGAGGGAGCCCAGACGTGGTCAAGAACAGCTGAAACATGGAAATGAAGACTACTACGAGGTGCAATTCACAGAACGAGACTGAAGCTAATCAATTAATCTATAGATAAAATGAGAGGAGGGTGAAGGGGAGGGAGGCACCATGGGTAGCTCCCCAGTTGGTTTCAGTGCCTGGGAACACAGAGGGA
Organism: Cheracebus regulus; assembly: GCA_963574635.1. Lineage (NCBI taxonomy): Eukaryota > Metazoa > Chordata > Mammalia > Primates > Pitheciidae > Cheracebus > Cheracebus regulus. The sequence goes on from CAUYQU010004125.1 coordinate 8,713, forward strand.
AGAAGGTTGGGGTCCAGGGGAAGGCCATGAGCCCCCTTAATCCTTGCTGAGTGTGAAAGGGCTGGGAGATGTCCAAGGGAAAACCAGGTGGCCAGGCTGGAAGCTCCAGCAGCGCTCTAGGCCTGGGATGGACAGGGGGACCATCATTGCAAAGAGACAGGTTGATCTGGGAGAGCAGGTGAGGATGTGCCAAGGAAAGGAGAAGCTTCTGTCTGGCTGAGAAGGAGCAGCTGGAGAGTGAGGAGGAAAGCCAAGGGCAGGCAGTGACTCTTAAGCCAGAGAGTCTGCCAGAGGGCCAGGGAGATGAGGACTGAAGAGGACTTATTGGCAGTAAGGAGGTGGGTGCTCAGGACCTTATAGAGATAAAGTTTAGGTGGGTGCTAGGGGGCAGATGCCAGAATACAGCAAGTGGAGAAGGATACATGTCACCTTCCAGAGGCTTGGCTGTGAAGGAGAGAAGAGAGGGCTGCAGCTTGAGGGAAAAGTGGACTTTCACTTTTTTTCTTTTTTTTTTCTGAGATCGGGCCTCACTCTGTCACCCAGACTGGAGTGCAGTGGAGTGATCTCAGCTCACTGCAGCCTCGAGTTCCTGGGCTCAAGTGATCCTCCTGCCTCAGCCTCCCAAAGTGCTGGCATTACAAGCATGCCCCATCATGCGTGGCTAATTTTTAAATTTATTTTTATTTTCTGTAGAGACAAGGGCTCACTATATTTCCAAAGGCCTGGGCTAAAGCCATTCTCCCGCCTTGGCCTCACAAAGTGCTGGGATTAGAGGCGTGAACCACCACGCCCAGCCAGCTCTCACTTTCAAATTCCTATCATTTTGATCATCAGAGGAACTGGAAGATGGAGGAAGCCCCGAGATGTTTCCCCGCAGAACTGCCAGAGCCTGCTTCCTCCAGTGGCTGATTCTACTTCCTCTGCTTCCACGCCCACCATCTGTGCACCTCTTTCCCCAGCCACGTCTTTTCTTTATTTTTTTTTTTGAGATGGAGTTTTGCTCTTGTTGCCCAGGCTGGAGTGCAATGGCACAGTCTCAGCTCACTGCAGCTTCTGCCTCCCAGGTTCAAGCGATTCTCCTGCCTCTGAGATCCCCCAGTAAAATGATGCCATCCTCAATTCCTTGGCAATGGAGTTGCAAAGAAGGAGCAATGGATAGGGAGTTGATGGACCTAGACTGACGCGTTTGCTTTGTGACCGACTCTCTGGGCATGTGACCGCCTATCTGAGCCTCAGTCTCCCAGGTAGCTGAGATTACAGGCATGCACCACCACACCTGGCTAATTTTTGCATTTTTAGTAGAGACAGGGTTTCACCACGTTGGCCAGGCTGGTGTCAAACTCCTGACCTCAGGTGATCCACCCACCTTGGCCTCCCAAAGTCCAGCTGCATCTTTTCGATTGGTGCAGGCCTCCCACCTGGCCTGGCTGTTGTATGGATAGTGAAATTGGCTGAACACGGCTGGGCGTGGTAGCTCACACCTGTAATCCCAGAACTTTGGGAGGCTGAGGCGGGTGGATCACCTGAGGTCGGGAGTTTGAGACCAGGCTGGCCAACATGGAGAAACCTCATCTCTACTAAAAATACAAAATTAGCCGGGTGTGGTGGCACAGGCCTTTAATCCCAACTACTCAGTAGCCTGAGTGAGGCAGGAGAATCACTTGAACCTGGAAGGCGGAGGTTGCAGTGAGCCGAGATCACACCATTGCACTCCAGTCTAGGCAGTAAGAGTGAAACTCTGTTCAAAAGAAAAAGAAAGAAAGAAGAAAGAAAGAAAGAAAGAAAGAAAGAAAGAAAGAAAGAAAGAAAGAAGAAAGAGAGAGAGAGAGAAAGAAAGAAAGAAAGAAAGAAAGAAAGAAAGAAAGAAAGAAAGAAAGAAAGAAAGAAAGAAAGATGTGGCTGAACAAAGGGGAGGCGATGAATGAAAAGACCCCCAGAAATTCTCAGTGTCAGAAGTGAGTTCAGATTCAAGCTCTCTGGCTTCTAAACTGGAATGTCTTTGCCAATAACTAGTCTAAAGCATTTCAGATTTTTCCAGTGAAGA
>CAUYQU010004128.1:0-49703 GCA_963574635.1 Cheracebus regulus
TTCTTTGCGGTGCTTTTTTTATCTCTGGTGCCTACAAACCATATTCCAAGTTTCGCTGGGTACTAGGTGCATGTATTTTTTTTTTTTTTTTTTTTTTTTTTTTTTTTTTTTTTTAGCTTCCGCCTCCTAGTCGTGTTTTGGCTTAATGATCAAATTCAATGTTTTAAAGAAACACCCAGCATGAAATGTGGAGTCTCCCACGGAGTGGAATGGGCTGGCAAGTGACTTAATAATGAAAAACCCCTCCTATGCCTTCCTTCCTGCTGCAGGAACACCTCAGCAACCTGGATGGGAGGGCTGTGCCCTCGTGTTTTTTGAAGTTCTCTTAGTATGGGAACTTGGTTCATCGGAGCATATCATCCCATCCCAGCATGGGAACCGGGCACCATCCTTTGTCATGCAGATGTTATGTATGTGTTGCTTGTTTAGTATAACTCCTTTGAAGATTTTGATTCAGTAGACTTTTTCAGTTTGTTCCCCTTCCCGTTGTCATTGTCTAACTCAAACAGCTAATACTTGAGCAGATTTCTGGTGACTGTGGATGGCCTGTAAGTAGCATGTGGCCTCTTGCCAAACCGTGACTCTTGGGAGCAGCTGTGGGGCAAGTCGCCACTGGTTTCCCCCACATGGTCTATAAAAATGTCTGCCTTTGGAATAACATATGTCAAGAGCATTGAAAGGATGTGGGGAGAGAAACTGCATAGAATGAGGAGAGGCTTTCCTGTAGATTTGCTGTCAGGGAGGTAGGTGCTTTGATTGGCTGCCCTGGAAGTGAGGGCAGTACCTCTCCCCCACCCAACATGTCCTCCTTGAGCCTGGATGCAGTCCTTTAAGAAACTGTCTAGTTAACTCACTTGACCTTGTCACTAATACCAAATCACTGTAGTGTTAGGCTGCTCCCAAGGGCTTGCTGAGATACTTACTCAGCAGTTCCTTTTCTCATGTGTCTTTTAAAAATGGTACTGGTTGGTGGGTTGTTTCATGAGTCCGGATCTTGTTTGGGATGATGAAAATTCTAGTGATGGATAGTGGTGATGATTACACAATAATGTGATTGTATTCAATGCCATTAACTTGTGCATTTAAAAGTGGCTAAATGGTAAACTTTATGTATATTTTACCACAATTAAACTAAAATTTCCAAAATGGCACTGATAACAGGAGCAGCCCCTACCCACACCTGCCATTTCAGAGACATCTGAGTTGTGACTGAACAACACCATTGTGCCCCTGTGGCAACAAAACCCCTCTGTCCTCCTAGGATAGACTGACACTGACAGTTAAGGAGGACTGTAGGCAGGCATTCCCTGGAGACTGCCCAGCTGGGTGGCTGCCCAGGGGTGACATAGCAGATGCTTTGGCCTGGGCTTGGACAGTCTGATTCCACAGCTACAGAGGCTCCCGTCCATCCCATGCCACCTTTTGCTGCCAGCTCCTTTGAGGCCTGGGCTTCTTCCAGGAGCTGGAGAGTGGCAGGTGGCGGTGCAGAGAGGAGTCAGCCATTCATAGTCATCCATTCATATTCTCCAATGCCAATCAGACCAACAAGTATTTGAAAGGGAATGAGATTTCTATATTCCAGGGTTTGAGGGAAGGGTTCTGCCTCAAGGGAGAGAATTTGAGGACTTTCATTTTGGAGCACTCTGTCTTTTAAGTGGAAGTAGGAGTGGGAGGCAGTGATTGGTCCAAGGACCAGGGGGTGGATACTGTCATCTCCATCTTCCTGTACCTGCAGATTGTGGGACAGCATTCTGTGGAGGACGAGATGCCACAAGTTAAGTGTGGCACATTTTCCTAGAATATCAGTTATGAAAGATTCTAGGGGAGACAGTACAGACACACATGTGGTGAGGGTGTAAAACAAGATGGAAAATTCTCTTTCTTAAACTTTTCATTGAAATAAAATTTATATCCAGAAAAACATATAAGTGTATGCCTAGCTTGATGTATTGTCACATACTGAACCCACTGATGTAACTAGCACCTGATCAAGAGACAACTTACCAGCATCCCAGAAATTTCCTTGTGTGCCCTTGCAGTCATTATGCCCTTCCCCACAGTCACTTGTCCTGACTTCTAACACCATTGTTTACCTTTGCCTGTTTTTGAAGTTTCCACAAATGGAATAATTGAGTATGTATTCTTATATCCACATTTCAGTTGAGGTAACTGCTGTTGCATGTAGTGGTAGCTTCTTCCTTCTCACTGCTGCGTAGTATGCTGCAGTGTGAATATACTGGGATGTATTTGTCCATCCTACTGTTAATGAATATTGTTTATTTTTCTAGTTCTTGGCATTTACAAAAAAAAGCTGCTGGGCATAGTCTTGTACTTGTCATTTGGCAAACATATGTATGCATTTCTTCTGGGTGTATATCTAGGAATAGAATTGCTATGTCACAGGAGCGGTCTTGTGCTCAGCTTTGGCAGATACTGCTGAAGAGTTTTCCAGAATGGTTTTACCTGGTTATACATTCATAAAAATTGAGCTTGCCCCAGATCCTTGCCAATGCCTGTTTTTTTTCTTTTAGGCATTATGTTGAGTGTAAAGTGGTGGTGTGTGTAATGGTATCTCATGTTTTTAATTTGCATTTCCCTGATGACTAAAGTTGAGCACTTTTACAAATTCAAGTTCATTATAAAAGTGAAATGCGCCAATCCAGATTTTAGTGGGTGAACAGTATGCATCTACTCTCTCCTACCATTAGGGAACTTACATAAAAAATTTGCCTTAAAGCCCACCGAAATGTGCTTTCTCACCTTTGTTTGTACTGTGTCGTAATACTAAATGTCATATAGAGGTGTAAACCTAGCATGATCGAAAGGCACCTAATCTACTCCCAGGATGCTCAGGGATCTGAAGCTTATTTATGAGAAGGTACCAAGTGCTGATCAGTTCCTTTCCCCTGGAGGACCTCCCGTGGAAGGATTTAGTTTAACAGAAACCAGATCCTTGAGCTTGGAAACTCTGCTATAGGCTTTATGCGATATCAAGCTAGATGGATTAACTGAGGCTAAAAGGAATATTCCCGCTTTCCCTAGGATTCCAGTATTGACCTAGGTTCTCTGTTGTCATCTTGATTCCTTGACTTCCCTTGCCTCCAAGGAAATAAGTCCAGGCTATGATGCCTTGTGTGCTAATATATATCTTTTTCCAGTGTAAGGTGTGGTTCTCACTGAATTTCTGGTTCAGGGAGTGTTCTGAGTAAAGGTCAATGGATGTGTTATTGTAGTATGTAGGAACCAACATAGTAGCTGTAAGAGGAAACTTGCAGTGGGCCTTAGGGTGAAGGGAGTGTCTTTTCCCTGGGTCATAGAGCAAGTGAGCAGCAGAGAGTCCTCCTGACTGCTATTCAACTGTTCTTTACTTTGTGCCTTTTTTTCCCAAAGTGGATTTCATGGAACACAAATGTCTCTTGTGAAGTTGCATTGTTTTAAGATAAAGCTTCTTTGTCAGGTGTAATTAAGAAATTCTGATTAAACAGATTTTTAAAACTGCGTAGTTAAGCATTATGAATCTATAGGAGATGAATGGGTGATGCAACATCCATGAAATGGGCTGAAATATTGATCTCCTTTACTTCCTGTGGTTTTTTTTTTTTTTTTTTTTTTGCGTTGATCACCTTAGCATGTCATGATAGGCATGAGGTTTAAGCATCTGGATGCAGGACCACTCTGAGTTACAGCCCCATTTCTCTTAGAAAGGGACTTCCAAGTTGTAATCCAAGATGCTGTGAAGTAGCAAGCGGTCTCTGGTTTCTGTAACCCTGTGTGTGTGTAAAGCTATGGTGTGTTACACAGACCTGAACACACAGGGCAGACTTGAGGTTTCGTGAACTAGAAAAAATAATAAAAGACCGATAATAAGAATTCCAGTCACTGATGTAAGTTGACATTTTTTTCTTTGCCATGATAAATTAACCTGAAACAAAAATGCCAACTGCCATTTACTATCCTCATTCTGTTTCTTAGAAGATATTTTAACAAGGACATCCTCACAGCATAAAGAGTAGTCTGTTACATATAAAGACAGATGACATCTTTACAGGCATAAAAAGGAAATATATCTTTAAAATATTTCTAATGAGGAAAAATAGCCAAAATCTTATTTTACGCTATTGTATTTTTTCTATTATTTGAAACATCAGATTTTTAGTCTGGGCTTCTTTATTTTTCAGAATTAACAAAGTGAAGTGTGAATGTCCCAATTGGTTTTTATCACAATCATTGTCAAGCCACTTGCTGGATGTTACTTCACAGGATTGGGAATATTCTGAACAACTGAGAGACACACACAGGGAGCTTCTGACTGTGTCTCTGGCTTTTCCAGAAGGAGCAGGAAGGCAGCAGGGGCAGTGGGTCAGGTGTGGAAGTCATGCCTTCTCGTGGCTAGTGGATAGGATGCCATGGCCACCTTTTGGAATTGTTATTTAGACCAACTATTGGATCCCCTTTGCTCATTTCTAGGAATTTGACAAGCCCAAGGCTATGTCACGACAGGGATGGGAAGGGCAGGGGTGGATGCCGGTGTGTCCTGACGTGTTACCAGGTGGCTGCTGTGGCTGTGCGATCTTCTCTTCCTCTCCTCCTGCCATGCCTTCCCCTCCTTCCGGTCTCACCCTCATGCTACTGAGGCAAGTTATGTGTCTTTGGTGGCTGGTGCTCCTTACTCCCAGGGCATTTGGGTGTGGTGGGAACACAGTACAATTGTCCCCTGCTACCTCCTCAACTGTGTCAGCTCACAGTTCAGCTCACTTGCCATTCAGTTCTGTAGCCAGGGGAAGGATGTTGATGTCCTCCTGAGGGTTTTTCCCTTAGCTTAGCAGTGAATGAGCTCTGCCTCTGGCATAAGGTTGCTCTCTGGCCTGCCTTTTGCAATTAAAAAGAATAAAAAGGAAATATCTTGCCAACCCTTCTTTCTTATTGACCTCCCAGCTGTGGCTTCTTTTGAGAGTATTTTTCAAATAATGAGCTCATCCAGGAGATGTCACTGGAGGGTTAACGGGGTTATCCTTGAGGCCTTCCTGGATTCCAATTGCAGTCTGCAGTCAGACTTTCTGAATCAAAGACAAGCCCTTCTGATCATTCTGCAGTATGGCATGGCCTGGCCTCTGATGTGCATTTACTGGTAGAGCTGCACATTGCCACTGATATTTCTTTTGAAATGGGCTGGTGGTGCCAGGAAGGAGTGCCAAGAGCTGGAAGCTGTTGGCCTGGGGTTCTGGCTTCATGCTCTTGTTAGAGATGAAAACTTGTCTCTCCTGGATCTGAATTGAGTGTCACAGCTTGTTTACAGGGAACTTGGACTTCCTGCCTTGTGTTCTTTTCTCTTCTTTTGGCATCCACTTCTTTGAATCTAGAAGCCTATAGCCCATGGTCTGTCTTGGGGAACACAGTGAACCACTGGTAGAAAGTGTAGGACCTCATACTAGCCTTGCTCTGTCATTGCTGCATGGCCTTGGGCTGAGAGGGAGGCACCTTCTACAGGCTGCAGTTCCCGGTAGTCACAGAAATGAGGATATTAATGTTTTATCAGAAGAGTGACAAGGATTAGATGACAAAGGATAAAAAATACCTGGTATGCTGGGTGACTCGTGGTGCTCAGAAAAGTCAGCTGCCACCTTTACTCTGCTGTGAAGAAGGGCAATGATCGACTAATTACACCATGGAATTAGTGGTAGTTCTCCTGTGTATACATAGATGTTTAAAACTTGGATTCTTCATGTCTTGGCACACACCTCAGACATCTTCCTTCCTTCTTCACCCTGCCTCTTTTCCGTGAAGTCTCAGTTGTCCAGACCCATGGAATCCCAAGAGATCCTTCTCTTCCCTGAGTCTTAGTACTGGGGCAAGGACAGCTGGCATGCATTCCCATGGTCTGTTCTAGCTCAAATGGTGTCCCCCTACAAATATCTGAGTATACTTGGCACTAGAGATGTAACTGGGAAAAAAACCAGTTCTCCAGTCTCCTGGAGCTTACATTTATGGGCATGAGACAGGCAAGAGATGAACCTGATCATTTCAGATAAGAAAATCTGATAGTGGGCATGGTGGAAAGTGATTAACAGGACTGTTTTTACATTAGTTGGTGAGGAAAAGCTCTGCAAGGAAGGTGAAGTTTCAACTGAGATTTACATGACAAGAGACTTGTGAGACTCCCTGAGCAGAGGATATGGAGAAGGGTTGCAGACGCAAAGGCCCAAGGAAAGACCTATTGAGCTAGAATTTCAGTGTGCTGGATGGAAAGAGATGAGGTTGGTGGAGAGGATATGCAGGATTCAAGAGCCTCAATGAGGAGTTCAGGTTCTGCTAATGCAGTGGAAGATTTTAAGCAAGGAAGTGAAATGATATGATGGGCCCTTTCAAAATGATGCTCTGCTGTTTAGGAAATGCATGATGATATGGTTTGGGTGTGTCCCCACCCAAATCTCAACTTGACTTGTTTCTCCCAGAATTCCCATGTATTGTGGGAGGGACCCATGGGTAGGTAATTGAACATGCGGGCTGGTCTTTCCTGTGCTATTTTCATGATAGTGAATAAGTCTCATGAGATCTGATGGGTTTATCAAGATTTTCTGCTTTTGCTTCCTCATTTTTCTCTTGCTGCCACCAGGTAAGGAGTGCCTTTTGTCTCTTGCCATGATTCTGATCCTCCCCAGCCATGTGGAGGCTTACGTCCAATTAAACCTCTTTTTCCTTCCAGTCTTGGGTATGTCTTTATCAGCAGTGTAAAATGGACTAATACACATGGTTTGTGGAGGTTGAGAGCAGAAGCAGAGACCAGGTAAGAGGAAGTAGGAGCAGTCTAGGAGAGGAGGGACGCAGCAGGGTGAATGGAGAAGGATCAGATGCAAGATACCTGTTGGTGGTAGAGTGAATGGGCCTTGCCAATAGATTGAATGTGGTTAATAGGGTAAAAAATATGAAGCCGGGATGACATCTCTAGGCTTTTGCTTGAACTACAAAGTGGACAGAAGTATCATTTTCTGAGGTGGGAAAGACTAGGAAATAAACAGGTGAGGGGTAGGAAAGGATTCAGGCATTCAATTTTCACTTTTTAAACTTTCAGTCTACATATTACACACCCAAATAAAGGCACTGAGTTGGATATGTGGGTTGAGAGCTCAGTGGGAAAGTGAGGGCTCAGCAGCATACATGAGAGGTAGCAGCCAAGCAGCTGGACAAGATCTCAGCAGATTATGTTACATGCACAGAAGAAGGGACAGGGCTAAGTAAGAAGTGCATGGAGGAAGGGAGCCAGGAAACTACCCAGCAGACAGATTGCCAGTGAGGAAGATGGAAGGCGAGGAGTATGGTCAAGAAAGCCAAGTTGTTTTGGAAACCTGGCTTCTCACAATGCTTGCATGTAGAGGAGGGCTTGTCCTTCCCAGTTCAGTTGGGTTTGATTTCATTTGCTTTGCTTCCTTGACTTTTCTTGTTTGCCAGTTCCATCTGGGTGCGAGTTTTGTTGAGTGATAAAATGGGTATAAAGTATTTGCTGGTATGCCTCCTGATGGTTTAGAATGTTTATAAAGGGCTATCTGGGGACCCTTTACAAGGTACCAGGCTTCAGTGGTAGGTGCCAAGAATAGCAATGATAACAATGAACATTAGTATAATACTTGATTGTTACAAATATACTGTCTTTTATCCAGGTCACTAAACTGCTCATCAACTCCCTCTGACTTCTCCTGTGTGAAGGGTTAGGTGAGAGCTCCCTGGCTAGGATTAAATCTTTGGCTACGATGGGACTCCAACCTGCCTTTTGGAGCTCGCCTCCCACCATACCCCTCTACAAATCCCTGGCCGCAAACCAGCTGATGGCTTAGCAGGGCCCTCTCCTTGCACACTCCTGCCTGGAATGGGAGCCCTGGTTGCTCTCCTGCTTCTGATCATGCAGGCCAAGTTCTCCTCTGGGATTTCCTCCTAGACTCTTCCTCCCTCCCTTCAGTGGGAGCTCCCTGTTGGCATCTCGGCCGGCTGGTTCTACTCACTAGATGCAATCCCGTGCTGATTTCCATTAACTGTGTGTCCTGCTTACTTTCCATTGATGATTAATGTTTCCTGTTTTTATGTTTTGCCTGCTTAACTACAGTGTTAGCAAAAACCTTAGAGTGCACCACAGTGCCTGGTGGCATCATCTCATGCCCACATGAGGTATTTTAATATCTGATTGGAATTATCCTCTATTGATGCCCTTATAAGGTAAGATAGGCAGCTCCTACAAATAAGGAAACTGAGGAAGGATATGAGCCAGCAGTTTAGCCCAGGACACACAGAGTTAGGTTTGGAGCCAGTGTTCACACCACCAACCCCCATTTCCAGTTTTCTCCCAGGCTACACTCCCTGAATGTGAGACCCTTCCCTGCTCACTCTTGTCTCTCTCCCACATAAATGGGTCTGCCTTTTCACCAGCCACAGGTGCTCCACAGACTTTGGACTAGATCCCTGAAGCTTAGAAGAGCCTCGGCTAGACTGTGGCCTATTTTTTCTGTCCTCACAGTTCAGAGGCTAAATGTTAGCTTTTTTTTTTTTTTTTTTTTTTAAAGATGGTTCCTGGTTATGTAAGTTACAAATGTACTCTAATCACTTTTTGCCTGGGTAACCACAGAGTGTCCCCCCTCCATAACATCAGTTCCCACAGGACTGAGATCAGTGTTTTCTGAAGCCCATGGGGAACTTTAAGGGGGGGGTGCCTAGAGAATTAACAGAGCCTAGTGGTACCAAGGAGACCTTGATGACTTCTAGCTCCTGTTTTCCTTTAGCCCACGTCTTGGAGGGTTGCTTGTACCCAGTGATGGAAGCTGGATGGTCTGTGTTAGGTAGTGCATTGTAGAAGTCAGCTGTTGATTTGTCTCCTATTAACAGAAACAGGACTGGAGCCTGGGACTTGGTGAAATTCCTCTCAGATGCTCCCCTATAGCTCTTAAACCTATGCTAAGGATCCTGCTCTTGGCATTCTTCCATTTAGTTTTAGAGAAACACAAAACGCTGTATTCATTTAACACACCCATTGCTTCAGAGCTTTCTAAATTTGTAGGACCCAGAAATTCCCACAGAACCAGGAGTCATGACAGATAAGACCTAGAAGTTATGGGAGCTGTGGCGATGCTAACTCTGCAGAGAGAAGTGCAGTGTCGTCAGACTCCGTGTAGGATTAAAGACAGAGCTGCTCTTCCTCGTGCCCAGAGGTTCTCGAGCTGGTGACAGCCCCATACTGATGGGTTATTTAGATAGTACTATATTTAGCCTTTCTGGTGGGAGAGAGGCCATAGCTTCTTGCTATGAGAAGCAAGAATCTACAGTGCTGGAGTGTGTGTGCATGTGTCCGTCCATTCAACATCTGCTACAGTGCTTTGTAGACCCTTTCCTGTATGCATGGGGCATCAAGATGAACATTTTATCACTGCCCTTGAGGAAAGAGAAACATTTGTATAAGTGAATGTAGTAGAATTCAAGGCTTTTATAGTGAAAACACAGAAGGACCCCCTGGAGCAGGCATGAACAAAAAGGCTTGACAGAGAGAAATGTTTATGCTGGTCTTCCAAGGGTGAATAGCAGTGGAGGAGGTAGAGGAAGAGAGGAAGGTATCTTCAGCAGAGAAACCAGCGTGAGCAAGGCCTACTGGTGGGAAAGCTCAGGAAGGATTCGAAATAGGTTAGTGCTAGGCACAGTGGCCTATGCCTATAATCTCAGTATTTTGGGAAGCCAAGGCAGGAGGATAGCTTGAGGCCAGGGGTTTGATACCAACCGAGGCAACATAGTGGGACCTCATCTCTACAAAACAGAAGTTCATACAAGACTGTTTGGAATTGGCTCAAATGTCCCAGCTACCCAGGAGGCTGAGGCCGGAGGATCTCTTGAGCCCAGAGGTTGAGCAGTGATCGCACCACTGTACTCCCACCTGGGTGACAGATTGAGATTCTGTCACAAAAAAAAGGTGAATGTAGCTGGTATGTAGGATGAGATGGTATGCAGGCAGTGGGGTGAGGGGATGTGTGGGTTTCGTGGGGTGCAGGTAGGATGGGGATATGGCCAGAGAAGTCATTTGGGCCAACTGCCAACAGTCTTGTATGAACTTGTCATGTCAATGACATGGATATTTTTAAGCAGGGGAATGGTATCGTGCAGGATGGGGTGATACTTTTTGTTTGTTTTTAAGATGTTTGTAGAACAGAATTTCTCAACTTTGGTATTAATGATATTTGGACTGGATAATTTTTTTGTTAGGGGATGTCCTGTGCATTGTGGAATGTTGTTACAGCAGCATTCCTGAGCTCTACCTACTAGGTGCTAGTAGGACCCCCTCCCCAACTCTTGGGATAATCAAAAATGTGTGAGCCAGGCGTGGTGGTTCACGCCTGTAATCCCAGCACTTTGGGAGTCTGAGGTGGGCGGATCACGAGGTCAAGAGATCAAGACCATCCTGGCCAACATGGTGAAACCCTGTCTCTACTAAAAATACAAAAATTAGCTGAGTGTGGTGGTGCACGGCTGTAGTCCCAGCTACTCAGGAGGCTGAGGCAGGAGAATTGCTTGAACCCCCGAGCTGGAGGGTGCAGTGAGCTGAGATTGCGCCACTGCACTCCAACCTGGTGCCTGGCAACAGAGCAAGACTCTTGTCTCAAAAAAGAAAAGAAAAAGTGTGAAGACATTGCCACGTGTCCTCTGGGGACAATTTTGAGAACTACTGCTCTAGAAGTAAGCAGTATAGAAAATCAGTTGGAGTGGGAACAAATTGGTTGCAGGAAGACCAATTAAGAGTAAATTGCAGCCTGGTGTGATGGCTCACGCCTGTAATCCTAGCACTCTGGGAAGCTGAGGCGGGCTGAACACCTGAGGTCAGGAGTTGGAAACCAGCCTGGTCAACATGGTGAAACCTTGTCTCTACTAAAAATACAAAAAAAATTAGCTGGGCATGGTGGTGGGTGCCTGTAATCCCAGCTACTCAGGAGACTGAGGCAGGAGAATCATTTGAACCTGGGAGGTGAAGGTTTCAGTGAGCCGAGATCATGCCACTGCACTCCAGCCTGGGTGACAGAGTAAGACTGTGTCAATTAAATAAATAAATAAATTGCAGTATTTCAGGTAAGAGATGAAGTCTGGAACTAGGGCAGCAGAGTGGAAATAGAGAGTGGATCCTGAATTTGAGGGAGATGTTGACATTATCTAGCATGTTCTAGGTGCCTGAGTAAATGGGGTTGAACTAACAGGTCTTGGTGATTGGTTGGAACTCTTCAATTAAACTTGAATATTGGGTTGGGCTTAGAGAAGCAGAAGGAACATTAGCTGGGGAGTCAAGGTCTATTTCTGGGTTCAGTCTTTTTTAGGGATCTGAGCATGGCCAGTTTTCTTAACTTCTTGGATCTCAGTGTTTTTCATCTGTAAACTGTATCTAAGAATCCCTATGCTTCCTGTCTTAAGGAATTCTAGGGATTACTATTTGCATAAGCCCTTTGAAAACTGAAATTACTCTCTAATCAGTGCTCTTCTAGCAGTACCAGGCTAAGGAGTGATGGAGATGAGCATGCTCAGACATGAGTGTGAGAGGGAGGATACTGTGAATGGACAGTGGACAGTGTATATCACCTAGCTGTGGACTAATGGATGGTGAGGCTGGATGATATTGAAGACTGGGGGGATGGGATGTAGGGACTTGGAAGGGAAAGTTTTACCAGTGTTATTTGTAAGGTTTGTTTCCGAGGATAAAGCGAAGAAACTGAGGCCAGCACCAAAATAATCCAATGCAAGGGAATTTATTCAGGCTCCCGGGTGAGGTTCTGCAGTCCGGACAGGAGGGGCCGGAGAAGTCGCACAGACTTTTTTTAGACAGGGGGTTTTATAGGGAGTAAAACAGCTCGATTGGTTGAGGGAGAGCAAGACTGCTATTGGGTAAGTTACAATCCTTGACCTAGGACTTGGCTTGTTGTTGGTTGGAATTACTTGCCTGCTATTGGTTGTTAAGACTCGGCTGCTATTGGTTGTTAAGACTTAGCTGCTATTCGTTATTAAGAAGCTATGGTTGCAGCACCTTGTTTGCATACTGGGCTCTTTAAGAGAAGACCAGGCTGTGCGAGCAAGGGAGAAGGGAACATGGCCGAGCATGTCTGAGCTTGCTCGGGGCTTGTAAAAGGGAAAACAGAGGGGGGAGGGGGTGCGTCCGAGCTCCCAGCAAGGCAACCGGCCTTACATTATGGTGCTCAACGTCTCTGCCGTGAGTGAATGAACTCTGTCCTGATGTGATGCTGTTCTTCATCCTTATGCCAGCGGTGAAAACAGACTCCAGAGCTCAGCATTAACCCAAATAAGAAGGTTCTCTGTTAAACACAGGCAGATGGTAGATACACCAGGAGAGGTAATGGCCAATAAGGCGTATTTTTTAAACATCCAATGGTTATTATTATTACTATATATGTATATATACACACATTTTTTTTTTTAAACCAGGGAATATTGCCCTTTTACCCATTTCCTACTCACACCCAGGACAGTTTTTGGACTCCAGTGAAGGAGTGTGTTCTTGGGCTAGGTACTGATCTCCAGCGAGCCTTATTTCCCTTACCTGCTAAATAATAATAGAACCTTCTTATTCCAAAAACAAAGCACTAACCTGATGGACTCCTATGGTCTGCCTGACTAGAGAGAGGCCCATCTGTAGAGCCACAAACTTTGACCTTTCCATGGAAATATTAAAGGTAGACACTAAAGATGTTGCCATGGGCAGTCGTCTTACTGGGAAGCAGGAAGGTGCTTAAATGTTAAGTGCAAATGGAGTGTTGAGAGCTTATTTTAGTTAACCTACTGATTGGGAAATCCAAGGTCAGGAGAATGTGAAGGATTTGTCTAATGCTGTTTTGCTATTTGGGTGCCGAGGGATGTCTATGTGCCTTGGTAACCTGTCGACCAGAGCCACACTTCTTCCACACCAAGACCCAGTTGCCTTTGGCTTGACATCTCCAGCTCCATATTCTCAGTCATCTTGGAAAGAATAAATGTGACTTGGCCTGTGTCCAGAACCAGGGTGCTTGCTTTTCTTTCCTTCTGTTTTCTTCTATGCATTTTCAGTTTACTTAAGGTGGGACTGCTTGGATTGCTTAATTTTGTTGGAGGAGTTTTGGTCAGTCCTTTATAATGTTCTCCCAGGCTCTCATCTATGGGGTGCTTGGACCCCAGGAAGGCCCTGGAGCCAGGGCAATGGCAGGGGCCACTGGGGAAAGCTAACACTATAGACCCGGAATGTGTACCTATCTTAACACCTAAGTGGTACTGGAAAGAATACAGTATGACTCAGGTTGTATCTAGAACATGGATGATTTAACACCTGGTGTGGGTTTCTATCTTAAAACCTGGGATGTATACTTGTTAAAATAGGCATGCACACCTATTTCATTATCAACTGTTAATCTTACATATTTGACAAAAGCTTTATTGGCTATGTAGTATGTAACTCTTCTGTAAGAGAGTGAGAATTTTGTTGAGAAATAGGGTTTGCTTATGTTGTCCCAGAGATTCTAAGCTCCTTTAGATTTAAAATATTCTACTCTAAAAGTGGTGTGTATGTGTGTATTTTCTAGAACATGTCTGTGGTATATACTTGGTAAGGAAAACAGCACCAGCAAAACTGGAGTGTTTTTTTGTTACCTGTGCCCATGAGTCACTGTTCTTAATGGTAACTGCCTATGTTCCTGCAGTGGCTCTTGGGGTAAAAAAAAAAAAAATGGTAACTGTCTTAGTCCGTTGTTGGTTTTCTTTTTGTTGTTGCTATAAAGGAATACCTGAGGCTGAGTAGTTAATAGAGAAAAGAGGTGTATTTGGTTTTGAAACTGTACAAGAAGCATGGTGCCTATATTTGCTTCTGGAGAGGGCCCCAGGCTGCTTGTACTCATGACAGGAGGCAAAGGAGAGCCAGCAGTTGTGGAGATCACATGGCAAGAGAGCAAGCAAGAGAAGCAGGGAGATGCCAGGCTCTTTTTAACAACTAGCTCTTGCAGAAACTAATAGAGTGAGAACTCACTGCTTTCTACCCTGGAGGGCATTAATCTATTCACTAGTGGTCTGTACATATGACTAAACAGCCCCCATTGGGCCCCATCTCCAATACTGGGAAGTGAATTTCAACATGAGATTTGGAGGGGACAAACATCCAAACTATAGCAGTAGCAGTGGTAACTGGAACTTGGAACAACAGCATCTGAGGGCAGCACCACTCATCTGATGAGTGTGTCAGTGTCCATGCTGCTCAGGTTTGGCTTGAAGGAAGGCAGCAGGCAAAGGCTTCTCCTTCTAATCCTTGGGTCCAGCCATAGCTTATGCAGGTACAGATTGAACAGGAAATATAACTGATCTTCCCATTCACTTCATAACTCCTCACATGGCTTTCACAGTGACCTCTCTCTTTTTGTGCAAAGTTTTAGATTGAGAAGATGGGGCACATCTCTCATTTTACCTTTTCTCATTAAGATGAATCCCCCTTTCCATCTACATTGTAGAGTGTATAAAGGGTGCATTTTAAGCAACCTCATCTCTCCTTACTTCCTAAACTCTCCTAAGTCTTTCCTTGTGAGGAACACAGTGTCCGGCCAGTTGTCTTTAAAGTTGCGGACACTGTTTTTAACTGGACATGAAAGGACATTTCAGGATAAAACTGCACCTGAATCGCTGTAAAACACGTTCATTTGGCCTAAAGGAGTTTGAAGTAGCTGTGGTCATCCTAGGGGATCTGTGGTTACCTGACAGCTCTATCTGTTTGATTTTAACACTACATAGAGCTCTCTAGAGAATGATTTGGTTCCAAATAGGCAGACTATTATTGATACTGCCTGCTCAGTAATTCATTTCAGAAGCAGGATGAAAATCAGAGGCATCTTTTTAAGGTCTTAGAGTAATAGTAATTTAAGCAACAGATAACCATTTAACTTTCCTAGCTTGAAAGTCACAGTTGGTTTCATGGCTGCTACTCAGTGAGTATGCGTGTTGATTCTGGAACATTTTTTCCTTTCTTCTTATGTCCTAGAATTTTAGATGGTATTATTGTGCTATTTTGCTAATGTACCCAGGTTGAACATTTCTTCTCTGTTCTTAGCATTAAACTTTTCCATTCCACCCTCTGAAACAACAAATTAGCTCCATATTGCCAAATGCGATGAAAAGTTGGTAGACCTGATTGATGATGACACAAAATAGTACATGAATAGAGAGATTTCAAAAACTGTATAAGCATATTTCTACAGAAGTGTAGGAATGGCGGTTTAGCAATTGGGAGTGATACAAGTACCAAGTACATAGTATAAATACTTAGGGGCAGAGTTTCAAAGACAGTTTATTTGGGAATAGTGGCAGGACAAATGATGTCCTTGATTTCCTTTCATTGTTAGTGCTTGTATGAGGACAGAGGGAAGGGACTGGTGTTATGCACATTGGAAGACTGAACTATCATACCGAGGGTAATTCTTCTATACATTCAGTCTGTAAATCTCATCTATTATGCAATTTTGACCATGTCCTTTCCCATGTTTGAAATCCATATGTAGTTTTCCGTTGGCTATAGAATACTTTAAAAAATCTGTAATGTGACCCCCAAGAACCTGCTGGATCGGGCTCCTGCATCTCTTGCCAGTGTCATTTTGAGCCCCTCTCACCACTGTCCTCTGTGTCCCACCCACACTGACCCTCTTTCAATTCTTTAGTGAGCCCTTTTCCTTTATGCCCCAGACTTGTCACACAGGTATCCTCTTAGTCTGGAAACCACTTTCTTCCGCATCTTGCCTAGCCACCTCCTTATCTGTCTAGGATTCAGCTTGAATCTTCTTCAGTGAGGTCTTTTCCAATGACCCAGAGTCAGGTGGGTCCCCTGTTGCATGCTGTGAATGTCGGTGCTGTTGATGCATTTATGACCGTTGCAGGAGATTAGCTGCATGGTCTGGGATCCCTGAAGGGCCCTGTGATGTGGTTTGGCTCTGTGTCCACACCCAAATCTCATCTTGAACTGTAATCTCCATGTGTCAAGGGAGGGACCTGGTGGGAGGTGATTGGATCATGGGGGCAGTTTTCCCCATGCTGTTCTCCATATGGTAAGTTCTCATGAGATTTGATGGTTTTATAAGTGACAGTTTCCCCTGCACCCTTTATCTTTTTCTGCCACCTTGTGAAGAAGGTGCTTGCTCCTGCCTTGCTTCCGCCATGATTGTAAGTTTCCTGAGGCCTTCCAAGCCATGCAGAACTGAGTGAATTAAACCTCTCTCCTTTATAAGTTACCCAGTCTTTATATTCTTTCTTTACAGCAGTGTGAAAACTGACTAAGACATCATGTCTTGTCTTCACTGTGCCCAACACCTCGCACAGTGCCTGGCTGTTGTGCAGAGGTGTTCAGTAAATACTTGTGGAGGATTAGGTGAACTGGAGTCCACACTCCGGTCTGTAAGCCTTGGTAGCCTATTAGGGACATACAGGACTTGAATATTTACTGAACAGCCTCAAAGATAGGTGTTTGATAATTGGTGACAGGGGAGACTGACATGCTCCTGTGGAAGGAAAATTGAGAGCTGGCTTGAGTCCCAGATGCAAGTATGTGAGGTATATAAGTTCTGAGAGAGGCCATCTCTTGAAGACAGAGTAAGGATAAACCAACTCATGCACCCAAATACAAGGTGCAGTTTTCCCCAAGTTATTTCTTAGGAAAGAATGGTGCTCCTATGCTTTGTCTTACTTATTTTGGTCAATGAAGTGGTTTGCAGAAGAGAGCTTAGCCTAAAGTAACTTTAGTCAATGCTTGCTTTGGTTGCTTAGACAGGTCAAGTAATGGAACAGGTTTTTAAAAGGAAAAAGGAAGCAAACTTAGACTGCATAATTATTTCTAGGGCTATGATCTTTCAATAAGAGTTATGGTGATTATAAACTGTTAAGGTTGTTTCTCTGGGGAAAGCAATATACTGATCTTTTATAGAGATGAGAGTATAAATCCACTGGATGAAGAGGAAAAACAACTATCCAGTGATAGAATCAGATATGGATTTGAAAAGTTGGATTATGTCAATGAGCTTTGAAAATGAAGGTGATATGCTCTGGAAAACTATCTTGAGTGACTTAAAGATTTTTAATATGACAGTGGATTCCTTAATTCTTATACTCGATTGCTCTGTTTAGGGAGCATTGACAGTCCAGGAGCTGAATTATGTAAGTAGGATTTTAACAGTTTTAGCTACTTGATTGGATTCAGACATACGTTTTAGCTGCATGATATGCACTAGCTTTGAGGAAATCTTTTTTAGCTTTTTTTGGCAAGCAGGTTAAATGGATTCTGCGCTGCAACCTTACAAAGCTGACTTACTATGGACACACCCCTTTTTAAATGGGAGCTTTCACTTAGGCCATTAGGCCATTCACAGTCTCCAAAGAATGTTTCTTTGTGCTCAATTCAGACTCAGGGATTTACACTCCAAGTTCATTGGAAATGGACATCCATACGGTACTAAATTGATATGTCTGTTGTTCAAGTAGATTGTAGGAAGTCTTGAAGTGAGAGCATCACCACATTGCTTGATAGGTATTTCTAAGCCTCTGCTATCACTGTAGCTTCCATCACCAACAAGTATACTGCTGGTATAAACCAGCTGGATAAAATGACTCAGCAATGTCCCTCGTACACCAAATGCTTCCCATCTTGTCAATTCATCACTTGCGGACACACTGCTTACTTTGTTAACTACATCTGCAGGGCAGTAAACAGGTAAATTTTGCCTTCAGAAGCCAGATGCAGACTTGATTCCTTATTAGCTTCAAATACAGATACAAAATGTGTGATAGAGAAGATGGGATTGTGACTGACACAATGAGATATCACAGAAAGTTGATTCAAGAGACTGGGTTGAGATGATACGATATCATAGCATGTGGATTTGCCTTTTGGTTATAGTTGACTTTTGTTTCATTTAAATGGTAGGAAATGTTGAACATTATTATAATCATGCTATGTGACTATGCAGCTACATTAGAATGATAGTCACATAACATGATTATAATAATGCTTTTTTTCTCCTTTACCCCCAGGTTGCTCAGTGGCTCTCTGCTGTCCCCATCTGTGTGTCTGTGTGCATTATGTTATAGTTCTTTCTCCCAGTGCTCTGCTTACCCTGGTTCTCTGTCATTAAAAAAAAAAAAAAAAAAAAAAAAACAGCAAGATTGGTAGGCATCTGAGTGGGACTCAGGAATCTACCTAATTGGCTCAGAAATCATACCTGAATTTTTAGTTACTTAGGTGGTTCTGGACAAACAGGACATTTACATATAATTCCTTGTGGCTCTCTACATTACGGGGAGCTTTCCAGTGGAAAGCATTTGGCAAAAGTGGAAGGTTATTACTGGTTCAGGAAGCCTTTAATGGAAATGAGTAAATGGAAACTCAGAAGCATGGCTCACCACTAGGGGAGGAGGAGTTAACTCAGGAAGTAATCTGGAAGCACTGAGCTTCTCTGTTCCCATGACACTTTATATGCACCGGTTCTGTTGGGATTATATGGCTGTCTGTGTGCTCCTAGAGGGTGTTCTCTCTGGTTTTATTCACTCCAAGGGCCTGAGTCCTCCATAGTAAGAACTACTACGCATTTAAAATGTGCCAGATACTGGACTAAATGTTTCATATACATTATTTAATCCTAACAACAACTCTGGTATAGAAGGTATTTCCCCCAGATGAGGAAATACCTTCTGAGAAAGCAGAGACTCAGAAGCGTAGACCCTTAGCCGATGATGGGAGTGGGACTAGCACTCTATACCTGAATCTTCACCTCCTTGCTCTCGTGTCTCCCGTACTGGAAGCCCAGCCCAGTAAATGTGAAGGGAAGATGACCAACAGCACACCAGTGGGAATGTTCTTGACTGGGGCCTCCCAAAGTTTGAAGGACTAATTCTCACCACTGGGTTCAGGAAGCAGCGTCTGGGCCCATGAACGCTCCTTAAGACAGCAGTACCTGTAGAAATGACTGTGAGAAGTTCTGCTCGGAGGGGGTGCAAGGCTTACTCTTTATCTTTTAAATTCTTACTTTGCAGAAGAGTGGAGTGTGACCCACTTCTTGCAAGCACAGTTAGGTAAGGTGTTTTCATAGTTCCTACACACAGCGGTATCCTTTCTGGTACCAAGCCACTTGGGAAAGTGCTGTTTTGCTGGTGTTAAATGAAACTATCAGCTTAGTTTAGAAATGTTTTTTCTTCCTTCTGAGCAGACCAGTGTTCCTGTTCTTGGTCCCCTAACCACACAGGGAGTTTATATTGCCAGCTACCAAGTTAGGCTGTGGGGTCTGTTGTCCATTCCCAGGGAGCTCTGCCCAGACTGCCCTGCTTCTGGTCAAGGCTTTGTTGCAACTGAAACTTCAGCCTGTCTGATGCTTAATGCTGAAACTACCTGTGGCTTACCTTGGCATGTCGTTGTTAATGGGCATTTGTACATTTTTTTCATGTGTAATTACAAAGCACTTTACCTGTATAAAATACATACTCAGCAGGACTTTGGGCTGCTGTAAGCAAATCAATATTTCTCCAGGAGGAGGGTAGACAGTGGAGGACTTAGAGACTGAGATCTTTTCTCCAGGTCTGCTTTTGACTAAGCTCTTGGCAACTTATTCATCATTCTTACCCCTCAGGTTTCTTCTGTATAAAATAGGAGTGATAACCCTGCTCATCGTAACTCAGTTTTGAAACTAGTTGAAATGATTCAAATACTTAAGCTTACTTACATTAGTAGAAGGGTATGAAAGTGGTATTATTATTAATTCCAGAGAGTGAAGGTTTCAAACGTCCTGTTCTCTTCTCCCTGAAGGTCCACCTTGGCTCCTGAGGTTCACTCTGAGATAGGAATTTTAATTCTGACAGTGCATTCATCACTTGGGAAGTTGGTAAAATATACAGTGTTTGGGCCCTATGTGGGATATGGGTGTTAGTGGTTTTGTTTTTTAAAGATGTACCAATATGCAGATAATTTTTATATGCAAGCCAGCATCAAGAATCACTTCTCTCAGGCCTTTGGAGTAGAAGTAGGCTAGATCCAGGTATCGATTTTTAAGGTAAGGCATGGCTACCTATGTATTATGACCTACAGGACCTCAAAAGGATCCCAGTGACATGGACCACCTTAGGCTTCTTATTTTCCTTTTCTCATTTTCTAATGCTATCCAAAATCTCATCAGGATTTCTAGACAAAACTGTATAGTAATATCACCATCATCATCAGCATTGCCTAATACTTGTGTGCTTTTATAGTGGGCTCTCATTTAATTCTCAGAAAATTTCATGAGGTATATAGAACTTTACCTGTTGTTCAACTAAGGAAACTGAGGCTCAGACCCATTTGTCAACTTAGGCAAGCTAATAAGTAGTGGTTAGAATTCCTCCCCAAAGCTGTCTGACTCTAGAGCACACTCACTTGACCACAGTACTGTACTGCCTGATAATTAATATACATGGGTAAATGCTGTGCTCTTCCAGACATTGTGTTTACATTTTAGCTGGGGCTCTTTTTGAAAGAGTTCTTTAGCTCTGGGGAAAGAATCTGCAGGCTGCCTGGCATGGGAATTTGTAATAGCTCCCTAGGTGGTTCTAATGTGTAGTCAGGATTGAGGCTTGTCATAGATGGCCACTCCCTCCAACTGTATATGTATGAGAACAGCTGCTGGAGCTGTCCCTTCAGTAGAAGAAATGAACAGGGGGTTGGAGAATAGCTTGGTACTAATGCATTTACATTTGATGTAGGCATCTGCCTTCCCCAGGAAATATATGGGGGCTCTTTTCAAAAGAACTTTCCAAAAGTCATGAGCTTTTCTTTGATAATTAGGTCAGACTTGCTGTTTTATTTACTTTGATATGATAGAATTAAGTGTTGTTGAAAAAGGATAGTGACAAATGGAGTGGCGTAGTAATTGGGTTATATGAGCGAGCTTCTCTGTCTCAGTCTGTCGCCTTACAGTAAATCTGGTAGAGGTCAGATTTGTCTGAAGACATTCCTGGAAGGTGAGAAAAAATTAAGAGGCAACATAGCTCCTTGGTTCTAGAGAGTTTCTCTCTGGCTCATAAAATACTGTCTTTCTGTGAAAATATTTTACTGCTTTTTCATAGACTAGTAATGAGAACCGATGCCAGGAGAGAGAGTGTACAAGATACTGTTTGCATTCTCTACAAACAGAACAGTGTGTATGTTTTTAGACAGATAAAATTTACTTAATATGGAACTAACCATTTTAAAGTGAACAATTTGGTATTTAGTACATTCAGTATTTTGCAACCACCATCTCTGTCTGGTTACCAAAACGCTTTGATCACTCCAAAAAGAAACCCTTCCCCTCCAAATCCTTTCTGTCTCCAAAGCTCAGAAAATGTCTGCCTTCCTCAAGTCTTTCCCAGCTACTGTGGTCTTGTCTCTCCCTTCTTAGTTCATGTGTCTGTTTCTTGGCCTTGTATTTTGTACTCATCATACACTGCTTTGTACTTGATTACAGAAGCAATGCGTCTTCCTTGAGGTGGGTGGGTTGGGGTGGCTGTTGCTGGCAAAGCCAGCTTGTAAGGCAAAATTTGATTACAGTTAAAATTACCCTTGGAAGATCTATAAATTTCTCATTATATGCACTATGCATGACATTGGATAAACAGCCCTGCTCAGTAATTTATATACACTTTAAGCTGAGAATCTGTGAAGCAGGATAAACATGAGGAGGCAGAAGCGGGGAGGTGGCAGCTGGCAGCTGTGAACCATCCTGCACAGAGTAGAGGGTTCGTTTCATTCTTATTTAACAATGAATTGCTATAATCTCAATGCGTGTCCATGTGCTGTTATTGTGGAGATGGACTGGGCACATATTTGGCTGCCAAATATTTGCTAGATTTGTGTCCAAAGCTTGCTTGGTCAGATCTGCATATACAAAATCTTTTTAACGTCATGCAAGAATTTGGCTACCAACTTTCTCTCTTCCAAAGTTGCCATTAACTTGTTTCCCCCTCTCTCCCTGTCTTCCTTCCCTATACTGGTTAGCTATTACTCTACTTAGGAGTTGGTCGCATCACCTTATTAGAGCATATTTTTTATGTGAGTTATTGAACCAACTAGATTATTTGTCCCTTAGGTTCAGGAGCTAGCTCTCCATGTTTGTACTTGGTTATATGGTACTTATGACAGTGTGTTTTATGTATAAACCAGGTGCCCCATAAATGCATAGTCTCTGTTCAGTGATCCTATACTCAGCATGAACATTTAGTGAGCATCTGTTCTATGCCAGCATGTGCTAGATCCCAGGGATACAAAGATGCCCAGTGGTATGTTTGGAAGATCTTGCTGTAATGAGCTGAAACTGACATGAAAGAAGTAACTGCAAAACCAGAAGGAAAACTAATCACAGAAGAATTTATAGTGGCAGCTTATAGTTGGTAGGGCTAACTCTATGGGGAATAGGGAAGGAAGTGATCAGCGAGGAGATAGTGTTGGAAGTTGGACCCTGCCCACATGGACAAGTGAGGAAGGGCACTGTGGCCTGAGGGAACAGCCAGTACAAGGACAGAGGTTGGCATGCTTTCCTGTAAAAGACCAGATAGTAAACATTTCATTTATTTATTTATTTATTTTGAGATGGAGTCTCACTTTGTCACCCAGGCTGGAGTCCCGTGGCATGATCTCTGCTCACTGCAACCTCTGCCTCCCAGGCTCAAGAAGTTCTTCCTCAGCCTCTCGAGTAGCTGGGATTATAGGCACCCACCACTATGCCTGGCTAATTTTCGTATTTTTAATAGAGATGAGGTTTCGCCATGTTGGCCAGGTTGTTTTTGAACTTCTGACTTCAAATGATTCACCCACCTTGACCTCCCAAAGTGGTGGGATTACAGGCATGAGCCACTGTGTCCAGCCTACTATGTTTTAAACATGGCTTTGAACCATAGGGTCTCTGTCATTACTTTTTTTTTTTTTTTTTGAGACAGTGTCTCATTTTGTTGTCCAGGCTGAGTACAGTGGCACAATCATAGCTCACTGTAACCTTGAGCTTATGGGCTCCAGGGACCCTCATGCCTCAGCCTCCTGAATAGCTAGGACTACAAGCATGCATCACCACATCTTACTAATTTTTTTTTCTTTTTTGAGACAGAGTCTCACTTTGTCACCAGGCTGCAGTGCAGTGGCGCAATCTCAGCTCACTGCAACCTACACCTCCTGGGTTCAAGTGATTCTCCTGCCTCAGCCTCCAGAGTAGTTGGGATTACAGGTCCATGTCACCACACCCAGCTAATTTTTGTATTTTTAGTAGAGACCAGGTTTAACCATGTTGGCCAGGCTGGTCTCAATCTCTTGACCTCATGATTTGCCCACGTTGGCCTCCCAAAGTGTTGGGATTATAGATATGAGCCACTGTGCCCAGCCTAATTTATTTATTTTTTTTTAAGTTTTGTAGAGACAGGGTCTTGCTATGTTGCCCAGGCTGGTCTCAAACTCCTATCCTCAAATAATCTTTCTGCTTCATCTCCCAAAGTGCAGGAATGATAGGCATGAGCTATTGTACCTGGCCTTCAATTCTAGCATTAGAATGTGAAAGTATTACATAGATAATACATCAATGAATGAATGAATGTATTCCCATGAAACTTTATGGACATCAGAATTTGACTTTCATGTGATTTTTTCATGTTATGTGAATATCCTCTTTTGAACTTTTTTCAACCATTCTTAACTCCTGGGCAGTATAAAACAGGCAACACAGGCAGTGTGCCAGATTTGTCCCACAGCTGTAGTTTGCTGACATGTTCTTAAAGGCAGGGAAGTGTGAGATGATACTGCAGGAATGGAAGAGCAAGTAGTTAGTATGAGGATTCTGATGCAGTGAGTCTGGGGGGAGGCTGAGATTCTACGCTTCTAACCTGCTCCTAGGTGCCGATGTTACTAAGGTCCTCACCTGGAGGAGCAAAGAGCTAAAGTACCATTGGGTGGTCCCATTGTGCCACTTATGTTGTGATAGGTTTTGTGGGTATGGGACAATATGAGAAGCGAACTGTATGCCTGTCAAGTGCTCTCAGTCTCTTTAGAGAGGAGAGATTTATATAAGTAGAAAGGTACATGAACTCCGCTAGAATAAAAATTAAATTGAGATAGAGCCAGGCAGTGAGATTCTTCAGTGCTGGATGCAAGTAACCACCCCACAAGTGGCACATGGGCCACAGGGAGATGGCCAGTGGACTGCTTGGCTGAGGTGGGACTGGGCTCCCTGGCTTCCAGGATCTATACAACATCACCTCTGTTTGGCTCCTGTTGGGATTTCCCTGCTCCTTTCCGGTTATTCCACATTCTGTTGTTTTGAGCCATTCCTGACATGACTTACACGGAGTGGGGACTTTGCTTTAGGTAAAATTTCTTGGTTGTGCTAGCTGAAGGGGGAGTCCCAGGAGTGTAAATCAGTGACCAGATAGCACTGTAGTGAGGCTGAAGGACAGACACTGACCTGAAGCTTAGGGACAGGAGCTTAAAGGTCATCACAGCTGGATGGATGGTGGACTTAAACGTTAACAGTGGAGAAAGTGAGTTAGGACACCTGTGGGTAAAAGAAATGTTGATAGTTAAGGTCAGCAAATGCTCAGAAAGTTTTCTCTAAAGGTATCTCAGAACATTCTTGATATTTTACTCTGGAGCTCTCAGATGATATAAAGTTCTTTGTTATTATAAAGCTCTATAGTATTTTACTATAAAGATATGGTGATATCTTGCCGTAAGGTGGCAGGCTCAAGAAGCAGGGAGAAGGTTAAGATTCTTTGAATTTGTTTTTTAATAATGAAAACAAATGACGTTGGTTCGTACCCTGAGTTGAGATGTCAAGGCTGCAAAGTGGTCGATGTTTGCTTTCTCATTTTTGGTATTCTGATTCTATTGCCTTACAACTTTCACTGCTCCATAGTGAATTAGAAACAAGTGTGGGAGGGGTCAGGGTCTTGCTTTTAACAAAAGACCACTGATTACCTGGAGGATAACACTGCTTTGCAATAAAAAAGCAGAACCAAAATAAAGCCATTTGGCTGCGTGCACACAGGTGACAGACTGGCCCAGGGTCTGTGCTCAGCTGTCACTCCAGGAGTGAAGTGGATGATGCTGACCCAAGAAAAGCACATGTTCTGGTTGAGCTTTTGGTCAAAGGAGCCATTAGTTTTAGGTTCGCTGAGAATGTTCTGTGGCCAAGAAGCCAGATGTATGTGTGTGTGCCTGTACATTGACGGCTTCTGCAGCAAATAGACCCTGTGGAAGTTACCTGCCTATGAGATGAAAATGCAGAAATTGTTCTGACAGCTGTGTGGTGGGATGCCAAGAGATGGCAGATGCCGCCATTCAGCACACGTTAGTGTCTCTGGGAGCTTTTTTTTTACTTTAGGTTCTGGGGTACACACGCAGGTCACGCAAGGTTGTTGCATAGGTGCATACATAACCAGGTGGTTTGCTGCCTCTATTCCCCCTTTGTCTGTATCTGGCATTTCTCCCCATGTTATGCCTCCCCACCCTCCCACCCCACAACTTTCCCTCCCCCAGCCCCCCACAAACTGCCTCCAGTGTGTGATGCTCCTCTCCCTGAGTTCATGTGTTCTCATTGTTCAACACCTGCTTATGAGTGAGAATATGTGGTATTTGGTTTTCTGTTCTTGTGTCAGTTTGCTGAGAATGATGGTTTCCAGATTCATCCAACTCGCAACAAAGGACACGAACTCATCATTTTTTATGGCTGCATAGTATTCCATGGTGTATATGTGCCACATTTTCTTTGTCCAGTCTATCACTGATGGGTATTTGGGTTGGTTCCAGGTCTTTGCTATTGTACATAGGGCTACAATGAACATATGTGTGCATGTGTCTTTATAATAGAATGATTTATAGTTCTTTGGGTATATACCCAGTAATGGGATTGCTGGGTCAAATGGAATTTCTATTTCTAGATCCTTGAGAAATCGCCGCACTGTCTTCCACAATGGTTGAACTAATTTACAATCCCACCAACTGTGTAGGAGTGTTCTTAGTTCTCCACATCCTCTCCAGCGTCTGTTGTCTCCAGATTTTTTAATGATCACCATTCTAACTGGCATGAGATGGTATCTCAGTGTAGTTTTGATTTGCATTTCTCTAATGACCAGTGATGATGAGCATTTTTTCATGTTTGTTGGCCTCATATATGTCTTCTTTTGAAAAGTGTCTGTTCATATCCTTCACCCACTTTTGAATGGTGCTGTTTTTTTTCTTGTATATCTGTTTTAGTTCTTTGTAGATTCTGGATATTAGCTCTTTGTCAGATGGGTAGACTGCAAAAATTTTTTCTCATTCTGTTGGTTGCCAGTTTGCTCTGATGATTGTTTCTTTTGCTGTATAGAAGCTCTGAATTTTAACTAGATCTCATTTGCCTATCTTGGCTTTTGTTGCCATTGCTTTTCGTGGTTTAGTCATGAAGTCCTTGCCTATGCCTATGTCCTGGATGGTTTTGACTATGTTTTCTTCTAGCATTTTTATGGTGTTAGGTTTTATGTTTAAGATCTTTAATCCACCTGGAGTTAATTTTAGTGTAAGGTGACAGGAAGGGATCCAGTTTCTGCTTTCTGCACATTGCTAGCCAGTTTTCCAAACACCATTTATTAAACAGGAAATACTTTCCCCATTGCTTGCTTTTCTCAGGTTTGTCAAAGATCAGATGATTGTAGATGTATGGTGTTGTTTCTGAGGCCTCTGTTCTGTTTCATTGGTCTATGTCTCTGTTTTGGTACCAGTACCATGCTGTTTTGATTACTGTAGCCTTGTAGTAGTCTGGCAGTGTGATGCATCCGGCTTTGTTCTTTTTGCTTAGGATTGTCTTGGCTATGCAGGCTCTCTTGTGATTCCATATGAAGTTTAAAGTGGTTTGTTCCAGTTCTGTGAAGAAATTCATTGGTAGCTTGATGGGGATAGCATTGAATCTATAAATTACTTTGGGCAGTATGGCCATTTTCACAATATTGATTCTTCCTAACCATGAGCATGGAATATTTCTCCGTCTGTTTGTGTCCTCTCTTATTTCCTGGAGCAGTGGTTTGTAGTTCTTCTCGAAGAGGTCCTTTACCTCCTTTGTTAGTTGTATTCCTAGGTATTTTATTCTCTTTATAGCAATTGTGAATGGGTGTTCGCTCTTGATTTGGCTCTCTGTTTGTCTGTTATTGGTATATAGGAATGCTTGTGATTTCTGCATACTGATTTTGTATCCTGAGACTTTGCTGAAGTCGCTTATCCGTCTGAGAAGATTTTAGGCTGAGACGGTAGGGTCTTCTAAATATACAATCATGTCATCTGCAAATAGAGACAGTTTGACTTCCTCCTTTCCTAATTCAATACCCTTTATTTCTTTTTCTTGCCTGATTGCTCTGGCTAGAACTTCTAATACTATATTGAATAGGTGTGGTGAGAGAGGTCATCCTTGTCTAGTGCCTGATTTCAAAGGGAATTCTTCCAGCTTTTGCCTATTCAGTATGATATTGGCTGTAGTTTTGTCATAAAGAACTTTTATCATTTTATGATATGTTCTGTTGATACCTAGTTTATTGAGAGTTTTTAGCATGAAGAGCTGTTGAGTTTTGTCGAAGACCTTCTCTGCTTCTATTGAGATAATCATGTAGTTTTTGTCTTTGGTTACTTTTATATGATGGATTATGTTTATGGACTTGTATGTGTTGAACCAGCCTTGCATCCCCAGGATGAAGCCTACTTGATCATGGTGGATAAGCTTTTTGATGTGCTGTTGCAATCGGTTTGCCGTATTTTATTGAAGATTTTTGTGTCGATGTTCATCATGGATATTGGCCTGAAGTTTTCTTATTTAGTTGAGTCTCTGCCTGGTTTTGGTATCAGGATGATGTTGGTCTCATAAAATGAGTTAAAGAGGATTCCCTCCTTTTGTATTGTTTGATACAGTTTCAGAAGGAATGGAATCAGCTCCTCTTTGTACGTCTGATAGAATTCGGCTGTGAGATCATCTGGATCTGGACTTTTTTGGTTGGTAGGCTATTGATTGCTGCAAGAGTGGGCAAATGTAACTTTCTTTTCATGCAGTTTTTGCTTTATCAGGAGGCAAGTCTTTCCCCAGCACACTTGCTCTTATGTTTTATGAGCCAGAACAAGGTCACAGGCCTTCTCCATGGCAAGGGAACAAGACTCCTTTTCCTGGCTTAAATTGGTCCTCGTTCATACCCTAAGGCTGCAAAAGTATATTTATCATTGCCACTATTAGGCCTATTGCTGAAGAACAAAGAATTCTGCTTCCAAAAATGAAATGGGGAAAGGATGCTTATTCAGGGGCCAATTAACCTTTTCTTCCAAATGATTTCACAGAAAGCCTAAGGACAGGTTTCTCTGCTAGATTACAGTAATGGTCAGATTTAAGCCCAACTGTGGCACTGAGAGATTGGAAATAAGAAATGGCTGTTGGCACAGTAGATGATCAGTGTTATTTTTGTCTCATTGAATTGAAGTCAACTAACCTGAGGTAGCTGGAGTTCTTTGCACACCAGGATTCATAGATTTCTCCAGTGCTTTTTCTGATCTTTTATGAGGTAGTAATTCATGGGCTGGTAATTGATTCACTACCAACTCACTGCTGTGATTACAGGAGGAAAGAGCCTAATGATTTTCAGTGAAAAAGAACCAGAGAATAACAATGTGAAATAGTTGAGTTGAGGGAAGCCATAGATTATAATTCAGGACACATGATTTTCAATACAAAAATTAGGGGACCAAGCAAGCACATTTCTAAGATCTTTCCTTCAGTACTTTTCTGTAGTCTAGGAATTTTTGGATCTGAGAGAAAATTAGCATTTAAGAGTAATTTATAATGACTTTAGTAGAGAATGGTCATAATAAGACCAAGGTCAAGGACATGAGTGTCATTTAGACCAAATTTTGTTAAAATCATCCATCACAGTCCCATCTAACCAGCAGTAGCATACTCTTGATCCCTTGAAATCTGAGAAAAAAAATAAGACTATATCAGCAAAACTGCTCCCAACTGGAGTGGGGAAAAAAGCCAATTCAAATGTATATACTAGTGATAATATTTAAATACCATATTGTCAGTATGTATACAAATAAATTAAATTAATTGATGCCTTTTTAACATTTAAGTGTTTTCTTTCCTATTTTGCACATTTCCCTGATTTGATGAAGTCCTAGAAGATTAAAGTGCCGCACGTTAATCCCAGGTCCCGAAAGAACCTCTAGCTTTCAGGCTTTCAAGTGCAGGCAATCTAGTCATACAGAACCATTGTTTGTCTCATTTTGTATTCTAATGAAGAACAAACGCTAGCTTGTAAAACTCTTTTTCATTGATGGGAAACCAGATAAACCAATGGGGGAAACATACCATATGTGTTTTCCTTTTTATATCCATGCCATTGCAATATACACCCAAACTCCAAATTAGGGTATTTGTCTATGATTGCCTGGATTTTTCTGCTTGAACAAATCCAGGTTGATTTTTGAACACAAACTTGCTTTTCCTATCATTTTGCTTTTGCTCACTTCCACTTATTCTTCACTTAAACCCCTTTGTCATAGTCAACTGGGGCTACTGCAATAATATACCATAGACTGGGTGACTTAAACAACAAATATTTATTTCTCACAGTTCTGGAAGCTGGGAAGTCCAAGATCAAAGTGCCAGCTGGTTGGGTTCTGGTGAGGGCCCTCTTTTAGGCTTACAGATGGCTGCCTTCTTGCGACATCCTTATAGGGAAGAGAGAAAGAAGGCCCTGGTCTCTTCTTCCTCTTATAAGGGTACTAATCCCATTCATGAAGCTCCACCCTCATGATCTACCAATTACTTCCCAAGGGCCCCACCTGCTAATACCATCACATTGGGGGTTAGGCTTCAAGATATGAATTTTGCAGGAGACACAAACTTTCACTCTACAGCATCCACCACAGGAGTTTTAACATATTTAATTTCCACTTTTTTCCTCTATTGCTTAATTTATTGTATTTCTCTTTACCTTCTGTTGAACGAAGAATCTGTGTTGAGCAGGCTGCCAGATTATTCCAGAGAATTGATTGAAGATATTTCCTCGGGAAGATTTTTCTTGGCAGATAGACAAAATGCATCCTGTATGTTCCTGCAGCAGCCCATAGAGTGCAGCAGCACACTACTCGCTCCCTCCCAGGATGAAACTCTGAGTTGTCAAATTAATTTCTTCTTTCTAAAATGCATAACACAGTTCATTCTGGGCTTCTATCTGTTCAGGAACTTAGAACCAGAACTTTACACAAAGGGATTTTAATTGCATGCTGATAAAATGTCAAAACTATTGTGCATAATATGAGAGAGATTTGCCCCTGTGAGTGAAATCCATTTTGTAACTCATCAGAAAATCTTTAACCTATGAGCTAATTCTTATAATCTCCTCTATAAGCCATTAGACTGTGTCTTTTTGCCTTCTGGACTGCACAGTTAGACAATAAGCTAAAATGAGTGGTCTGCAAATTTGGTTAACCCATTGCTAACTTTAAGTGGTGATTTTTACCAATAAGGACTGTTGCTTATTTGGAGAAGTTGTTTATTTCACAGGACACAGCTGTTATGCCTGATGTTAAACTGTGAAGAGCTGCATCAGAAGGTCACCTTCCTGAACTGTCCTTTCCACTTTAAAAAGAAAATACCCAGAGAAGACAACAAGGATGTGGCTTGATTTTCAAGGCCATCTAATGAGATAAAAGAGTTTCTTCAGGTTGACAGTGGGAGTTTTCAACCAAGGCATACCATTGTACTCAGAATAGTCAGGGGCTTGGGGGGCAACACTACTGACTTTATAGAACAGTTGCTAAGGCACTGGCAGAATACCTAGAAATACAGATTCATCTTCCCAAAGACAAGTTTTCATTTCTATCACAGTAAGACACAATCTCTGAGGCAGTGATTAGTGAAAGGTAAAATACAAAAAAATCTAAGGCATTTGTCACTATCTTTAGTATTTAAGGAAAAGGGCCTCCGAATAGTTCCATTTGAAATGATAAAGTGCTCTTCAGTCACTTAGCTTACTCTTCAGTTGAGGTGACTCATCTTGATTTCAAACAGAGAGTTCATATATGTCTGTTTTTAAAAACTGGTTCAAAAAGTCTGAAGTTACAAAACTAAACCAAATACTCATTATTCTCATGTCAAATTACAAGGATCTTAGCTGCTGGGTTTTTTTTCACATGCAGCCTGGAGTCCTTGAAAACCTCTAACTCCCCTGTTAGAATCTCCAGTGTAGACAGAAGTTGCCTTATTATTTTAGTTAAGGTGATTGCAAATGATCCCCCAACCAAATCATTTAACTGTGTGCTTACCACTGCGTTAAAGGAACTCCATGTTAGGTCCTAATGTAGGTAAAGGAGCTCCCTTCACACATGTGTGTTCCTAAACTTGTCAAATATTGTAGCAAAGCAATTTAAAGCTAAGACAAGGGTAACTCTCAATACAAGATTAATTTGAAAATGCTTAAACACGCTTTTTTATTGAAGTCTAGTGTACATACAGAAAAGTATAAAAATATTAAGAGTATAGTTCAATGAATAAATACTATGAAAAAATGGATCTGAGAAGACTTTACTGAGGGAGCTGTCAGCCTACAATGAAATGTTTTAGGGAGAAAGAGAGGTTGGTGAAGGGAGTGCCTTGAGACCAAAGTAAGAAACTTGACACATGTCCTCCAGAGTTTGAAGAACACAGAGATTGTTACCTGATTCTCACCTAGAAGGGCATGAACTGAGGGACTGTCTGGAGCTGCCAGAGCCAGAATGGAGAACTGCGGCTGAGCCAGCAGCACTCCTCCCTGTGGTGGACAAGGGTGCTTGCTTTCTGTGGGCCAAATTGACAAGAGTGCTTGCTTTTAGAGGGCCATCAGGCCAGAACTATCTTCAGAGTACCCTGCTCAGGGAGGATGCCTGCAGGGACAAGGAGACCCCAGGTGAGGACTCTGAAACAGGATCGAAGGAGAGTCATAAGAAATCAGACACAAGGACAGTACCTGGGTCAGAAAATAGTGTAATGAGAAGGTCCTTGGTTGGTGGCGGCAGCGGGAGGGCTGCCCTCAGAAGTGCCCCAGGAGAAAAGAAAGCCTGGCATTTGGACATTCCCTATAACAAGTACCTTTCTTTTTCGTTTGTTTGTTTTTAGAGACAAGGCCTTGCTCAGTCACCCAGACTGGAGTGCAGTAGCATAATCATGGCTCACTGTAACCTCAAACTCCTAGGCTTAAGTGGTCTCCCACCTCAGCTTCCAGAGTAGCTAGGACTACATGCATACACTACCATGCTTAGCTAATTTTTTGTTTTGTTTTGTTTTGTTTTTGTAGCAATGAGGTCTTTCTATGTTGCCCAGGCTGGTCTCAAATTCCTGGCCCCAAGTGATCCTCCCACCGTGCTGAGATTACAGGTGTAAGCCAGCACGTCCAGCCCACAAAAAGCATTTGATCTCTGAGAGGCAACTACAAACAGCATGAGCTAAGTTAAAAGGCAGGACGTTCTTGTCCTGCCATCCTCTTCCACAGTCAAATCCTAGAGGAGACAGAGGCAGGGAGTGAGGAAGGGAAAAGCCCTCTGGGCAACTTGACGTCAGACCCACAAAGGGTAGGGATGGGGATATGAGGTGAAGTTTTCATCCGAATTACATTTTTTAATACCTGAAAACAAGACTGTTCTAATAACTGAAAGAGGCCAGAAACAAAGGGCATGTGCTCAAGATGTCCACAGGGCAAGAAAATAAAATCCAACATGATCTGTCTGAAAGCAGCTCATTTCATAATGTTAGTTTGAACATCCACAGGCAATCATTGAAAAAGGCCTATTGGCTATCACAAAGTGGATCTGCCACCTGGGGATGTTTGGATTCTTAGGCAGGATTTGGGGTGAGGTAGAGAAGCTTTTAATTAAAATCAAAAGGTAAGAGCAGTGTGACATCAAGTTCTTCCTGCAACTTCAAAGCAGGAAAGGTTAAAATGACAGCTTGGACATCTTAACCATTCTAAGAGTACTCGAAAGTATTTATTTAGTCTAGGTTCTCTCTAGGAGCTTCTTAAGTAGGAACCATCTACTTCACAGGTTGTCCCTTGACTACCTGGCCCTATCTCATCACACCATATTTCACTCCAGGGGCCTCACTTTCAGAGGCATGAAGCCCAAGAGTAATATAAAAATTGTAAACAGGAGATTCAAATCCCTGAGAAATGAGCCAGTGGAAGGAAACTGGGATGTTGAAATCCATTTTGTGAGCTATGCCCAGCCTCATGAAAGCAGTCATTTTGTGCTTTCAGGTGGCAAGCCCAGGTACAGTGTGAATTTTAGGAAGTAGGTATGTGTTTTGTCTTTGGAGCCTTTGTATCAAAATGACTCCTAGCTATCTTTTAGGAGACATTCCCCTAAGGCTTAAGAGGTTGTCATTCCAGTCTGGGAGCTCCCTCTCCTTTGAAATGTTCAGTGTCAACAAGTGCATGATTCCTCAGACATTAAATAAGAACTCAAATATGAGCTGAGAAGCAGGTGAGAAATGGAATTGCGTGTCTTAGGGTCTTATTCTCCTAGGTCTGCCTTTCAAGGAAGAAAAATGTTCAGAACTGGCACATGAGAGTGAATGGGAGAGTTTGTGATTTCCAACACATAGTGAGGTTGGTCAGAGCCAGGGGAATGAATCTTGGTAAAGCTAAACAGGTCAAATAGAGTTCAATTTAATCATTTCAAGATTTTTTTTTCAAGGCCCTGAATTCCCATATTTCAATAGACATCACCAATTTGGAACTCTACAAAAATATGGGGGTTTCTGGTCTCAGGGCTTCTTGGCCTTGGGTGGGAGAATGGTCAACAGTACAAAAACAAGGGCATCAGAGTCCCAGACAGAACAATTAGCTTTTTCACATTAGCCATTCAGCCATCTTCAGGATGTCACAATTGAGACCTGTGGGGCACAATTTTGAAATACAGGAAAACAAGACCAAAGACTCTTTGGCAATGTTTTTGTGAAGTAACATTTTAAATCTCACATTCATTTAAGAACTTTGCCTCCCACTTCTTGTTCTTATTCTTCATAGCATCTGTAGCATATTTCAAGAGTAGGCATGAAAAATAAACTCCTTTTACGCCCTTTAGAAGAATCATTTCAAAGCCCTCTTGGTAGATACACAGCACTGATTTAAAATGGAATATCCACCTTAACTAGTATTCCATCTTTTGGTGCAGGGTGATCTAGCACCATTATTAGAGGATCTTTGAGCTGATTTTTTTTCACTGGTAGTGGTGATACGTTTAGACTTAGCCACTCAACACTCCCGTAATGAGCACATTTTGCAAGGCAGCCAGCTAAGCTTAGAAGTGTAATCAAGCCCTGAAGAAGAGAAATCCACATAAAGAATCAATAATTATTAATAATATTTATTGAATTCTTGGTATGTGCCAGGACCTGTTCTAGAGCTTTGTTTACATGCATAGTTGCATTAAATCATGAGTAGTTTAACAAGGTAGAACTACATATCCCTCCTTGCTATGGATGGGGAACTGAAGGCATAGTGAGGTTACATGACTATTCCAAAGCCAAACAGCTTGTAAGTTTTGCCATCTGAAGGCTGCCCAGCAGGGACTGTTATTTTGTATTCATTAGCACTATGTTCCCAGTAAGAGTACTTTCTGGACACAATCAATTTGCTCAGATATGTGCAATTCTAAAATTTCCCCAAATGCCTACCCCTACTGCCAAGCATTTAACCTTCTGAAAATAGTGTCACAGAGCCAGGTGAGTTTAAATTAATGAAAATCTTGAGAGTGAGTTCAAGTTTTGCAGTTAATATTTCTGAATGTGCACTATATATACTATTGGACATTTTATTCAAGTAACAGCTAAAACTGTGTCTTAAGAGTGGATCTGTTGTGTGATTTTTGTCTTTTAGACTATTGAAAAGTTTAGATGTGTCAGTTATGGACTGATTATAGTTCACTGTTCAGTTTCCTCTGAGGACAATGTACATTCCTACCTTATTACACCCACTCTTTCTTCATTATTGGCTTCATTGTTGACAACATTCACACCACGTACTATCCCATTCTCCTCCCCCTGCCCACCTGAGCCTTCATGCCTTCCCCTGGCACCTTCCTTTGCTCATTTCACTCAGCATGGGCCAGGGGACAGGGTCCTAACACTGTTTAAATCAATTTGCATACAAATTATAGGTTTGCCTTTTTTTTTCTTTTTCTTTCTTTTGTTCTTTCTCTCTTTCTTTTTTTGTTTCTAAGAAAGTGTCTTGCTCTGTCACCCAAGCTGGAGTGCAGTGGCACCAACCCGGCTCACTACAGCCTTAACTTCCTGGCCTCAAGAAATCCTCTCGCAGCCTCTGGAGTAGCTGGGAGTATAGGTGTGCACCACGGTGCCCAACTAATTTTTGATTTTTTTGTAGAGACAGCTTCTCCCTATGTTTCCCAGGCTTGTTTGAACCCTTAGCTCAAGTGATCCACCTGCTTCAGCCTCCCAAAGTGCTGGGATTACAGGCATGAGCCATCATGCTTGACCTACAAGTTATAATTTTGAATCAAGCCTATTCAAGTCAGATTTCTGAAACAGGATGGACATAAAAAGCGGGCTGTTGGAGTCAGGTTGCTATACCTTGGGCATGGTGGTCCAGGTCTGAGAGCAACAGAAGCTCTACAGGTCTTAATATTTCTGGGGCTTAGGGCCAGAGTAAAAACTAAAAATTATTCTTTATTCTTGCTTCAATATGTTTATTAAAATTCAAAGGAAAATAATAATTATAATGAATGATTATCAAAAATTTTTATTGACCAGGCATGGTGGCTCATGCCTGTAATCCCAGAACTTTGGAAGGCCAAGGCATGTGGATCATGAGGTCAGGAGATCAAGACCATCCTAGGTAACACGATGAAAACCCGTCACTACTAAAAATACAAAAAATTAGCCAGGCATTGTGCCACGTGCCTGTAGTCCCAGCTACTCGGGAGACTGAAGCAGGAGAATGGCTTGAACCTGGGAGGCAGAGGTTGCAGTGAGCCAAGATAGCACCACTACACTGCAGCCTGGGTGACAGAGCGATACTCTGTCTCAAAAAAAAAAAAATTATTGTGGTAAAAGCATAATGTAAAATTTACCATCTTAACCATTTTGAAGTGTACTATACATTAGTGTTAACTGTATGCATTTCCTTGTGCAATAGCTCTCTGGAACTTCTTCTCTATATCCATTGAACAGTAACTACCCTTTCCCCCTTCTTCTAGCCCCTGACTACCACCATTCTACCTTTTATTTCTAACAGTCTGACTACTTTAGATGCTTGATATCAATGGAATCATGCAGTATTTGTCTTTTTGTGACTGGCTTATTTCATTTAGCATAATGTTCTCAAGGTTCATCTATGTTGTAGCATGATTATCCAGATTTCAAATCAAGCTTATGTAAATAAACTTGATATTTTCATTTAGTTTTTTGAAAAAATTATAAAACCTTATTAAATGTATTTATAAAAATAAAATTACTCACAATTTTTACAAGCCATGAAAGTGGGCCCCTCAGACCCCCTTGAAATAGAAAAATGGCCATGAAATGTGCAGCTATCTAAAACCTTGAGCTACAGAGACTTTAGGAATTAACCTGAATGTCAAGCTGAGGCTACACTCTTCCCAGGGAGCTATTAGAAGCTGCAAGGGTTTGGGGAGGGGTATGAGGTCTGAGTCATTTCTAGTCAATACAGGACTCTTCTACTGGCAGTCTTTGCACCTGAGCTTCCTGCTGGGCTATCCAACATGTTCTCAGAGATGTATTGCAGTCTGAGTTTCCTCCTACCCTAATTCCGTTCCTTCCCTCTCTCCATTCACAGATGTCACAAACTTGTGGTCTGAAGGCTTCTTAGGCCCACACCTTTTCCCTCCTCCCTTTATCTTTCATGGGCATTTCCCAAATAAATCTCTTATACTGCTGATGCTGTCTTGCCATGTGCATTCTGGAAAACTCCACTGGTATAATGTTCTAGCATTCTGTTTCCATTTAGTTGACAATGTAAATAATTCATATTGCACTTTGCTCATGTTACGACATGCCTACATATATACAAATTTTTAAAGGAATATGAATTAATATTACGAAATATTTCTTGGCCATCATATTTAATTTTTGTGAATACTATGCTCTGGAACCACAGATTGAAACATGAGGAGAAGCAAGAACATAGACACTTGGCACTACTGAAAAATATTTTATTGTGCAATAATTTATTGCATTCAGGTTATCTGAGAGGAAGCATTCGACATATTAATTGATTTTGTCTTCTCTTTTCTAAGCATTTCTGCTACTAAAATTCTCACATCAAAACAGTGTCTATCTGCAGTGTCTGCAGCAAAACAGCTCTTCAGGTCATTCAGATGTCATCACCCGTGCTTTAAAAGGACTTAGGGCTAAAGATATG
This sequence comes from Cheracebus regulus, assembly GCA_963574635.1. Classification (NCBI taxonomy): domain Eukaryota; kingdom Metazoa; phylum Chordata; class Mammalia; order Primates; family Pitheciidae; genus Cheracebus; species Cheracebus regulus. Next base: position 37,438 of record CAUYQU010004128.1, read on the forward strand.
GATGGATGTTTCCGTGTGTCCTGAACAGTATTAGCCATGAGAGTGAATGTGTAGCATTACACATTGAGCTCTGGATCCCAGTGACAGAGGACATCATGTATTCTTTGTTTTTTTCTTTTTTTAAGATGGAGTCTCACTCTTGCCAGGCTGAAGTGCAGTGGCACAATCTTAGCTCACTGCAACCTCTGACTCTCTGGTTCAAGTGATTCTCCTGCTCAGCCTCTCTAGTAGCTGGGATTACAGGCACGCACCACCATGCCCAGCTAATTTTTGTATTTTTAGTAGAGATGGGGTTTCACCATGTTAGCCAGGATGGTCTCAATCTCCTGACCTCAAGATCCACTCGCTTCAGCCTCCCAAAGTGCTGGGATTACAAGTGTGAGCCACCATGCTTGGCCTCCTGTATTCTTTAATAAATTTATGTTTCCTGTGATTGTGAAATACAGGTGTTGAAAGCATAGAAGTCAGGATAGAAAACCATCTTGCCAGGATCTAAGAATGGTGCTAACACTGTACAGTGGGCATTCAAAGGACTAAAAGAGGGAGGCAACCACAGCAGCTCATGAGCACTGGAGGAGCACCTGGTAGACAAACGTTTCCAGCTTGGCTACTCTTTCTCCTTAGCTGTCTCCTGCCTGCAGGAAAGCCAGGATACCAAGTGCTTGGCAAAAATGCCTGTTAAAAGAATACTTGCTAAATCAATGAAACCAGCCAAATCCAGCAATTCCCCTGACATGGTATCTTCCTGCATGCGCCCTTTATATTTGTTTCCATTCTCTTTCAAAAGCTCTTTATAAACCCTCTTTCTATGTGAACTCCTATTTAAGAAGTGAAAAGCAACTGTACCCTAATACTTAGCACTTTCTTCTAAATTATAGAGATTGATTAATCACAGTTCAGTAGAACTAAAATTAAGATTATTCTATATTCTAAAAGGTTCTTAAAAGTACAATTCTATATTTATTTTTGTTTCATCATAAAAAGTCCACTACTAGCCAAGATGGAGTAACAGAACTCATATTTACCCCCTCACTTTAAACAACTAGGAAAAAATGGACAAAATAAATGTAACTATTTTACATATTGGAGAATAGGCAACATAGGACCTTGCTCTCTGAGAGAAAGGAAACTAAAAAGGGAACCCTACAGTTGCACCAGTTTACTGACTGGAGGCAGTTTCTAGGTTGCAGTACAAAAAGGGGAAACCCAAACAGACCCCAAAAGTTTTGCTAGGTTGAAAAGCAGGTATTGTCAAAGGCAGGTAGAATTTTTAAGACAAATTATCAAAAAAGAGGGAGCTTCTGAAAGAGAACAAGCAAGCTCCAGAGATCTAGAAGAGTATGCTCAAGGGTTTGGCTAAGTACTACTCTATGTGTGTGAAAGGAAACTGCCCAAGGTCAGCAAAGGAGCTACTGGAAATGAGAAGGCCTAACAATCCCAGGAGCTCACACGGGGCTGAGAATGGTTTGTGTTGCAGAAGCCTGAGTGGAAAGGTTCTGCACAACATGGGCATTGGATAGAGACCTCAAAAGAATGCCACCTTAGTTGGAGGGCTAAATTATCCCTAGACTGAAGACAGCTCTGGACCTGCCCTAACAAAGATTATAAGAAAGAGAAAGATTTGAAAGAATCCAACTGACTCCAAATAGCTGTGTACCAGAAGAAAATCTAACATTATTTAAAGGAATACAGCAAAATCAGATCTTCAAAAATGTTCAGTACCCAATTATAAATTATTAGCATGCAAATAAGCAGAAAATATTATCTATAACCATAAAAAGAACTATCCATGAAGCACAGAGGAAAAAAAAGACTAAGAAATACACACAGCATCAGTGACTGTGAGCAGTATCAGGGATTCTAACATGTGTGTAACTGGGGCTCATATTACATGTTAGAAAAAATAGCGGGGATGTTTGATGATACAATGATTAATTTTTTCCCATATTTGATTAAAACTATAAACTCAGAATCTCCACAAACGCCAAGCAAAACATGTATTCAGAAAACAATGCCAAGACAAATTATGGAACATTATGTACAGAGAACAAAGATGAGAATGACAGTAAACTTCTCATCAGAAATCATGCAAGCTGGAAGAGGCTGGAACAATATCTTTAGAGTACTGACAGAAAAAACTTTCAAGCTAGAATCACCTACCCAAAGAAAATATCAGATAATCGAAAGCTGACAGAATTCATTGCCAGTGAATTTATAAAAAAAAAAAAAATTAAGTGAAGTTCTACAGGCATAAAGAAAATAGTACTGGTTGGTTTTATCAAAGCATACCTTCAATGAATTGATATAAACTCCTAGAGGTTAAAGTCATACACACATATGTCTTACATTTTAGAAAGTATGTATAACAGCCCAATTTTACCAAATGTACAATAAACCCAATTCTCAGCTTGTAAAATTTACTTTCTGTTCATTAGTTACAAAATTTGGAGAAGCAGAAATTAGTTTACTACTTAATTCACTGAAACAGAGTTTACTAGATGAAATATATTGAACCTATAAAAATAGTATGTAGATTTTATAGGCTCAGTGCCTGCAAGTGGTCATAAAGCCTGACCTGATATTAGGCATTTTCTAGGATATTATCACCAGATTTCTAAACTCACAGGGTCTCACTTTGTTAACAATCCAATATTTGCTGCTTTGTAAAAACAAAATAATTTATTATAATCATGACTATCTGCCAACACTCATTTCAAAAATATAAAACTCCAGTACAATTGTTGTAGGAAGTCTTTATAATAACCCCTAATGATCCTTGCTGCCTGATATTCATGCCCTTCTGTAATCCCTCCTTTGAGTGGTGGGCTGAACTTCTTGGCTCACTGCTAATGAATAGAATATGGCAGAAATTATAACATGCCATTTTTGAGATTAAGTTTAAAAAAGACTGAGTTCTATTTGACTTCTCCCCTCTTCTCCTTCTTCTCCTTCTCCTCCTCCTCCTCCATCAGCTGTCATGTCATGGGGCAGCTCTATGGAAAAATGCACTGGTAAGAAATGAGGGCTGAAAACAACCACGAGTCATCTTCGAAGCAGACCCCAATATCATTACCAGTTGAGCTGTTAGATAAGACTACAACCCCAATCAATAGCTTGACTGTAACCTTGAGAGACACCTTGAGCCAGAGGCACTCAACTGAGCTATGCTTGGATTCCTGATCCACAGGAATTATTTTAAGCCTCTAAGGGTTAGAGTAATTTATTACATAGCAATACATAACTAATATAGCTATTATTCTGTAGTTTTAATACTTATTCATGAAGAAATATCAATGACCCTTTCTATATAATATAGGGGGAAATAATTCAACTTGCTACTTTGTGCACTATGTATTTTCAAGGATCAGCCAACAGGCCAACATGTGGCAAGCTATTACATGAAGATTCAAAATTTGGCACCATGAACTATACAACCATTGTCTCCAATGAACAGTCTGACACAGAGGTTAGATTTACCAAGAACCAAAGTAACACCTGCGCGATCAAACTCTTGTTACTATTTTGTAATCTTGGAGAATTATTAGGTTCTTTGACAAGTGTTCCAGAGCAGAATCTTTAATTGTGGATGTTAGGTTCAAGTTAAACAGCTTTATGCCCACACAAATGGTAGACTAACATGATGACTTACTAATTCTCCTATGGAACAGAGCTGCACACAACCCTTTGACTATCTGGCTAAGATAGCTCTTTGGGAACTAATAACCTAGAGCTCCCTGGGACCTAATAACTATATCAGACTAATATATAATAACTCTAAATAACATCTATGCTGGAGCCATGAGACAAAAAAAGATGATGATGAAAATAACATTGGTACACAGTTTAAAGTTTATAATATTATACAATTTGTCATTCATAGCTTCATTTGTTTTTTACCAAAAATCTTGTGTGCTAGATATGATTATTATTATAAGCCCCTTTCACCATGCTACACTCTGCCTTGCACATAAGACAGAGTTTGATAATTCTAGAACAATTTGCCTCAGAGTATTTGTTAACCCCGTAGACTGTAAAATGCCTACATAAAAAGTAAATTGTTCCATCATAAAGAGAAAAATCCTACTATCCTACTGCCCTCCCAATCTATCCTAGGCTAGAATTTGAGATTGTTTCTATTCCACATTGCTTAAGAAAATTTTTTTTTAAGTTGCTTTACTCTGGCTTAATGAGCCACATTCTCTGAGCCAACGGCTACCTTTCCTACCAGCACCATAAACAGAACAGATCACATTTGTTAAGGAAAAAGGCAGTCCAATGGCATGGTAATGAGTGCTGACTGTGGAATGTTCATCTCCTGCGGAAATTTATGGCTCCCATTCACCACAGCATCATATACTCCTAGAAAAGAAACATCATATGCCTCCTGTCTGGAAATTGATGTGTAGCCAGGGGTAGCATGTGCACATTCACATCTGCCTAAAGCAGGATGTAAAATGTGCCCATGAATCAAACATACTCTAGTATTTTTTAATCACAGAGAGTCAGGACTAGCTGCAAGAGGCAGGCTTTTGCAGCTAGGCTGCACTTTGCTGAAATAGGAGCCTTGATCTGTTGCTACTCTATTCCTTGGACTAGATGTTCTTTATGGGTCCTTTTGGCTCTAATGTAAAATTTGTGGATTCACTAAGTTGGCTTAAAGAATCCTCCCGAACTGTGTTAGCCATGTATTGGGTCTTTGAAGTCATCTGATATTTTTCTTAGGTGCTTTGGGTTAGAAGATATAGTGTATATTGAAGAATATTAAAGATTGAATATGACCAGCAAGGAGTCATCAAAATTAGTTTGGAGAAAAAAAAAAATAAAGAAAATGTTTGAATGAGTAAGAAAACAGGTTACAAAATAATGTGTTTGGGCAAAGACCACTAGTGGTGTCCATTCTCTCCTATTTCCTTTATATTAGAACTCCTGCTTTTAAGCTGGGCATATAGCCATCTGAAACAAAGCTATATCTCAGTAGCTTACCAGCAGATATGGTCATATGTCTAAGTTCTGGCCAATGGAATGTAAGCTGAAGTGTTACGCGCAACCTCTGGGAGTGTCCTGCTGGTTGGAATTCAGACAAGATGCCAGGAGCACAAGTAGCCATCCTGAACTATGAGATAGAACTCGTATGCTGAGGATGGCAGAGCAATAAGATAGAGGAGTCTTGATCCCTGCCACCATGGAGTGCCATGGCAGCCAGAACTGCCTCCAAACTTCATTTACCTGACAGAAAAATAAACTGCTCTCTTGTTTAAATCACTACTATTTTGGATTTTCTGTCACTCACAGAGGAATTAATCTTGCTAACAAACCAGAGATATGTGTATCTCATTTTAATAAAATTTTGTAGGTGTGTATTCTACATATGTGTGCATATGTGAGCATGTGTGTGTGTGTGTTGAGTCTACCCATCAGCATCCATTTTCCCCCTTTCAATATCACTCTAATTTCCTAATAGGGAATTGCCTCTCTCTCACGGTGTGACGTCACCGTGGGATGGTCAATACACATGCCCTATTCTCTCTTCAAGTAATTCAAGGGGTTCTCTGGAGGTCTCTTTCATAAGGTCATTCTTCTAACTGCCCTAATTTCAGTGGGAGGTAAGTTATAGTTTCTTAGACCTTGGTCCTTAATCCTCTCCATTTCTCGGCTGTGCTCTCTCACAAAGGATTTATTATCCACACTGGCTTCTATGACATCTATAAACAGATGATTCACAAAATGCCTTCCCAGCCTGATCTCCTCTGAATTCTGTACCCATGTATTCGTTAGTACTCTGGCAGAAATGGGAGATACATTCAGATTGAAACAACTGGAGTGAGTGGACGGGAAACAGGGACATGATAAGAGGTCATGCGGTATTCTGGAACAAGCCAGAGCACATCCAGAGCATGGAGAGAAAAGAGAGGTGGAGAAGACACCTGACAAGGGCTATGGCCTGTGGTTCTGAGATGCAGCCAGCCCACAGCAACCCTGCAGGGAGGAAGGCAGAGAGATAAACATCCCCCGCATTCCCTTTCCTTCTCTGATCTGCTGCTATTCCCCACTGAACCAACTCAATGTGAAGCCAGAGGCAAAGGGAATTTAATACAGGTCAGCCTCCCAGTGCCCAGAAGGGGATAAAGAAGGATGGAGAGTAGGTCTGGAGAGGCAGAGAATGTGCAGCACAACCCATCTATCCATTTGCCTACTAAAGATCTTTTGATGTCTCAAGGCACCTCAAATTCAATGTAACCCATTCATCTAACCCCTCTCTGGATTTAGCCAGCCTAGTCCTCTGTCAGTGTTCCCAATCTTAGGAAATAGCACCATTACCAATTTAAGCAAGCCAGAAACCTGGAAATGATTCCTGACCCCTCTCTCTCTCTCCATCCATGGTCAGTCTATAACCAAGTTCAGCTAATTTTATGTACCCTACTTTTAGCAAAACAAAACCCACTCTTACCTGGTACTTTGATCCTTGAGAAGAGCGAGGCAAGCAAGGCAAAAATCCAGGGAGGCTCATTGAGTAGTTCCCCCTGTTTTCTGCAACTGCCACATCCTTGTTTCTTATGAGCCCTATTCCTCAGCTTCTCTTCAATCCCAAGACCACAATCCATATTCTTCCTGTAAAGCCTCTTTTTTACTTAATATAGTGAGAGTTTCTGCTGCTTGAACAAGAGCCTAATGAGTAAAGTAAAAAATGTAATTAGGAACCTAAAATAAAAGTATTTTGCTCCTCAAATGTGTCATCCCTCTTCAGAGCCTACAGGACATCTGAAACCATTCTCTATTTTTAAAATATCTTCTCCAAGAGGAAATAATTAAAGATAATTTTGTTAACTAAAAATGGTAAAGTACCACTACATATAATTCAAACATTGCATGTATCCATATGTTAACAATAGGCATCCCTCTGAGGGAGGATCAGAGGTGATTTGTTCTTTCCTCTTTGGGTCTCTGATCCCCATGTTTTCAACTGTGAATACACAGTACTTTTGTAAGTGGGTTTTACAAAGTAAGTAAACATTATCTTAAAAGGTAAAGTGTAGTGTATCAATGCTGGAATAATAGTAAGGAAGCTTTGATACTGCATACCAAGGTAAATAGCAAGAAGGCAGCTATTATGGAATTGCTTTTAAGAACAAAACAAAGATTAGACATTTATTCATTTATTGAATGTCTATTTATGTCTAAGCACCTTGTAAGTCTTGGAGATACAAATGAGTGAAGCGTGGCATTCATTCTTGAAATGCTCTGTCTTGTGTAGGGTTTACCCAGAGTGTGGCCTCTGGACCACCTGCATCAGAGTCATCTGTGATGACTGTTAAATGAAAATACCTACATTATTTTCCAGGGGCTAGGAAAGAGAACACAATGGGGATGACAAACTTAATTTTTAATGATGTAAGGAATTAAACAGGGAAAAAGACAAGGAACTGGAATACCAGTCAGTATAAGACAAAAGCATTCAATAACATAATCCTACAGCTTCCCAACTTACTAGTTTGTAAATAACATGTCATAATGACAATATTATAGACTTATACCATTGTAAGAGTATACATGCTAGAATTAAAAGCTGAATGCTGGCAGTGTCCATAGCTTGAAGGAATAGTTAACATATTTATTAATTACCCTCCTGCTAATCCTTCAAACGGGCTAATTATTTGACTAACAGATTATCTCCATTATAAGTCATCTGTGGACAATAATAAGTAAAGCTGAGTTTTTAATGGTTATCTCTGAATTAAGAATAACATATTTTATACCAGGAGCCACATTAAAATTACTCCATACTAATACTGCCTTTGAGTCATAAAACATCAAGAAAATGTACATTTAAGCTTTTTTTAAAAAAAAATTGCAATGGAAATGTTAAAATGATTATTTTAAAATTGTAATTTAATTAATACATAATTTAAAATTATAACTCCCTGTGCTGCCTTAATTGTACATTACCCTGCCTTAATTATACATAACTCATTTATCCATGCATCTATTTATTTATTTATTCATTCAGTCAGTCAGTCATTCAAGCATTCATATACAGAGCATGGCAGATAGGTAAGAGAGACTGTGGAGGTTCAAAGGTAATTAAGCTCTTCTCACAAAAAAAAATGTTTACAGATAAGACGTGAAAGAACAGATATGAGATGGTATGTTGCAAATACCACAAAATCAAAACATGCAAAGTACTAAGGGAGCCTGGAGGTGAGAGAGATTGTTGTCATTTGGGTTGACCAAGGCTGCCTTGCCACTGACAGCTCAGTTAATGAGGGATGAGACAGACAGGCTTGGCAGCAACTTGGATGTGGGAGTGAGAGAATCAGAGGTGCTTGGAGTCTGGATAGATAATAAGAATAATGGGAAGATGGAAGTCAAGAAGAGAAACAGATTTTGAGAGAGGAAAAATGAATTCCACAGGGACTGTGCATTAGTCCATTTTCAAACTGCTATAAAGAACTGCCCAAGACTAGGTAATTTATAAAGACAAGACATTTAGTTGACCCACAGTTCTGCATGGCTGGTGAAGCCTTGGGAAACTTACAATCGTGACAGAAGGGGAAGCAGGCACATCTTACACAACAGCAGGCAAGAGAAAAGTGAGTGTGTGAGAGTGCATGAAAAACTGCCATTTATAAAACCATCTGATCTGGTGAGAATTCACTCATTATGATGAGAACAGCATGGGGGAAACCACCCCCATAATCTAATCACTTCCATCCCTGGACACATGGGGATTACAGGTTCCTTCCTTGACACATGGGGATTACAATTTGAAATGGGATTTAGGTAGGGACACAGAGCCAAACCATATCAGATTGAATCTGATATACTAGTACAGTATTTATGGAATAGTGACAGCAAGCACAGAAATTAGGACTAGTCCTGGGCTCTGGAGAGATCACAGGACTCAATGTAAGGTGGCATACAAGTCATGCCCAAAGCTCTACTGCTAACTGGAAATATGGCTTCAGCTGCATCATTTAGCCTCTTTGGTTCTCAGTTTCCCTCTCTACAAGGTGAAGATGCTGTGCTGAACCCAAGTCTCCTACAGTGTGGTCTGCAATATGATTTTAGGTGGTCCACATCGAATCCGTAAAAAATTTTTTAGCACTCACATTTATGTTGATGTGTTTTAGAAAAAAAGATTGCCCAGGCCTGGCACAGTGGCACACACCTATAATCCCAGCACTCTGGGAGGCTGAGATAAGAGGATCACTTGAGGCCAGGGGTTTGAGACCAGCCTGGGCAAGACAACAAGACCCCACCTCTGCTAAAAATTAGAAAATTAGTTAGGTGTGGTGGCTCAAGTCTGTAATTCCAGCTACCTGGAAGGCTGAGGCAGGAAGATTGCTTGAGCCCAGGAAGTCAAGACTGCAGCGAGACATGATTGTGCCACTGCACTCCAGCCTGGGCAACAGAGCAAGACTCTCTCTAAAAAAAAAAGACTGTCCAACAAACTCTTCATTTTGCTGATATTTCTTTGGCTAAGTAAAGTGAGAAAGCATACTGATTTTTTAAAAAAATAGTAAATAAATAATACATGTAGTAAACTGATAGGGTGGAAACAGTAAAGGTCATTTGCCAATGATAGGATTAAGAAACCAAAGTTTAGGTTGTCAATAGTGTACTTCATACTCAATAGTCCTAAGATCCTAGGTTTTATGGCATTGTCACAGGTACAACAGGAGGAGACATAAGACCATCAAAGGGCCAGGCATGGTGACTCATGGCTGTAATCCCAGCACTTTGGGAGGCCAAGGTGGATGAATCACCTGAGGTCAGGAGTTTGAAACGAGTTTGGCCAACATGGCAAAGCCCTGTGTCTACTAAAAACACAGAAATTACCCGGGCATGCCACGCCTGTAATTCCAGCTACCCAGGAGGCTGAGGCAGGCGAATCACTTGAACCCAGGAGGCAGAGTTTACAGTAAGCCAAGGTCATATCACTGCATTCCAGCCTGAGCTACAGAGCAAGACTCTGTCTCAAAAAAAAAAAAGAAAGAAAGAAAGAAAGAAAAGAAAATCATATGAGAAGGGAAAGGGGCTTAGGGCAGAGCACTGAAGATTTTTACATTAAGAAACAAAGAAGGGAAGCAGGCAGGAGACCAACCAATCCTGTCAGCAGCCTTGGATGGAGTTGGGGGTACTGTGAGCGGAGGAGATGGCAAATTGGAGGGGCAAGGAGCTGTCACCTTGGCCCTTTGGTCTCAGAGGTGGGAGGCTTCTTCCATGTAGAGGGAGCTGAAGGTGGAGGAGACGGAACAACAGTTTCTTGTTCTTCCTGAGGACTTCCATATGCTAAGCAGACATCCTCTTATCCTAGGATTCAGTAATCTGAGGGAACAGGGAAGGGAATTGCATTAGCCATTCTTGCATTGCTACAAAGAAATACCTGAGACTGGATAATTTCTAAGAAAAGAGATTTAATTGGCTCACAGTTCTGCAGGTTGTACAGGAAGCATAGCGCCAGTACACAATCATGGTAGAACATGAAGAGGGAGCAGGAGCAAGAGAAAGGCGAGGAAGTACCACACACTTTTAAACAACCAGATCTCATGAGAACTCAGTCACTATTGCAAGGACAGCACCAAGAGGACGGTGTTAAAGCATTCATGAGAAATCCATCCCCATGATCTAATCACCCTCCCACCAGGTGCCACCTCCAACATTGGGGATTATATTTTGACATGAGATTTGGGCAGAGACAAGTATCCAAATTCTATCAGGGGCATTAACTGCACACAGCAGAACTACAAACAAAATCAGTCACCCTTACGTCTCACACTGTATCTGTACCTACTCTTTTAGGTATGGGCAATGTGTTCCAACTAACATTTAACTGGAGGCTGCAAAGTTCCAGACACTATTCAAGAGAGTGAGGATTTAGAAATAAGTTTAGATGCAGTTACTACCCTAAGGAGCCTGCAGCAAGGGAAGGAAAGCAAACATGTTTATAAATAAATTAGAATTCAGTGTGATGAGTCTAACTATAAAAACACATGTAAGGAGCAGGAGTAATAAAGAGGAGAAAGTGAAGAACTCTGCTTGGATAAGAATAGAAGGACGAGTGGTCAGGAAAGCCCAGCTAGATGTAGACGACCCCAGTCATAAAGGAAATCTTACATTTTACATCACGCACTCTGTTTAAAATGTATTCATTCAAACAATATTTACTGAATGCCTGTTATGTGCCAGGCACTATTCCAAAGCAGCCAATAAAACTGACAAAAATCCTTGCTCTTACGAGCTTGTAAGTTAGTGAGGGGAGACAGCTAACAGGTAAACAACTACACAGCATGTGAGAGGCGGTAAAGGATGGAGGAGCTGGGCGCAGTGCTTCACACCTGTAATCCCAGCACTTTGGAAGGCCAAGGCAGGCGGATCACTTGGAGCCAGGAGTTTGTGACCAGCTTGGTCAACATGGTGACACCTCATCTGTACAAAAAAATTAAAAGTAGCCAGGCAAGATGGCACATGCCTGTGGACCCCGCTACTTGAGAGGTCGAGAGGAGATCACTTGAGCCCAGAAGGTTGAGGCTGCAGTGAACTATGATTGCGCCACTGCTCTGCGGCCTCGATGACAGAGAGAGACCAGGTCTCAAAAAAAAAAAAAAAGTTGCAATGGAGAAAAATAAGATTGGAAGAGAGGATCAGGAAGGCCTGAGCGAGAGTGATTGTTATTTTTAAAAAGATATTCAGGGGAGACCTCACTAAAAACAGAATATTTAAGAAAATCCCTGAAGGAGATGAGGAAGAAAGCCATGTGGACATAGAATAGTGTTCCAGGAAGAGGGAGCAGCAAGTGCAAAGGTTCTGAGAGAGAAGCATGGCTGGTGGTTCTGAGGGAGCCGCGTGTCCGGTGGTTCTGAGGCGTCGCGTGTCCGGTGGTTCTGAGGGAGCCGCGTGTCCTGTGGTTCTGAGGGAGCCGCGTGTCCGCTGGTTCTGAGGGAGCCGCGTGTCCGGTGGTTCTGAGGGAGCCGCGTGCCAGGTGGTTCTGAGGGAGCCGCGTGTCCGGTGGTTCTGAGGGAGCTGCGACATTGTCCGGTGGTTCTGAGGGAGCAGCGTGTCCGGTGGTTCTGAGGGAGCCGCGTGTCCGGTGGTTCTGAGGGAGCCGCGTGCCAGGTGGAGTTCTGAGGGAGCCGCGTGCCGGGTGGTTCTGAGGGAGCCACGTGCCCAGTGGAGTTCTCAGGGAGCCGCGTGTCCTGTGGTTCTGAGGGAGCCGTGTGTCCGGTGGTTCTGAGGGAGACGCGTGCCGTGGTTCTGAGGGAGACGCG